>APFE031588769.1:0-11220 GCA_000404065.3 Pinus taeda
GGAGAGAGAGACAGAGTAGTGGAGGAGGGGGGAGTAGAGGTGGTGAAGAAGAGTGTAACTACTTTTGGTATTTGCCAATGCAATTTTGATCTTCCCATTTGTCAAGAAAAATAATTATTATTTTTATAAATAATATGAATGAGTTTCTTACTTCTTCAATAGTGCTAGAAAGTCAAAGATTCAAAATCATATTGAAGAGCTCTACTTGAGCATCTATGTAATTAAAATGGGTCAACCAAGAGTCTAGCAACCCTCCACGACAAGCACCATCATTCAAAGAAGAAGTCTGCAAGAACAGCTATGAATAGAACATCATGTTTGTTTGCATAATAAAAATTATTAAATTATTAAAAGATGACATGTCAGTTCACTTGGATAAGTCAGCTCAATTGGACTCATAACTGCTATATATACCCAACCGATCTATCCAAAAAAACATAGGACACATCTCAGATACCTCTGAAGTTTTCAGAGGTGTTTAGGACTTGGGATGGTACAGTACGAAAAAATATCTCAGATAGCTAAGTGAAGACAATATCTTTGACTTGTCTGAGATATCTCACAGGATCTCAGAAATGATGATAGAGACTCCTCCTTGAAGGCACAATCTTGGTGAAGAAGAAGATTTCATTGAAGTAAACCCTAATGGCATAAACCATCTCGGCATAACCTAATTTGAGGATACTTTGTCTCAAGGGTGTAGTAATATGATCTCAATGAAGACACAGTCATACAAATGTAATCTTAGTTAAGGGCGTAACTATAAGACAATTATGATCTCGGTGAAATTAAGGACAGACATCAGTCATATATGTGGAAACCTCATTCAAGATTTCGATAAAAGAGCAATCCTGGAGTATCTATGCTGATGATTTCAATAGTAACATAGGAAGAGGATTGGTGTCTTGGTCTTCGAGTGGCATAGAGGGTCAAGTATAATGCTGTTGGTGTTCGTCAATTAGAATCTCTATAAGAAGAATTATGTGCGAGAATTTTTGGCCTTGCCAGAATGCCAACTTCTTGGGTTCTTGTTTCTTTATTTTGGTAGAAGTTTGATGAAGTAAAAACATACACTCATAAGAAGAAGGTCAAGGTAAGATAAATAGTAAAATAATTTCATAAATTGTTATCAATTATAGAAGAATCTATCTAATGCTAACTTCCCTAAATTCTTAGGAAAGGGTTACTCTATCATGAGAATATGTTTTTATAGAACCTTATAACCAATGCACATCCGTCATGTTGCATCCTTCTTAGGCACAATTATAAGGGGTGAACGACATGGTGAGGTACTTGGTCAAGAAACACCATGTTCCAACAGTTCTTACAGTTGTTCTTCACATTGTTTGTCTCTATAAAATTCCACTTGTACAACCCAATGTTTGGCATTGGACAATCTAAAAATAGCTGGATTTTGTGCTCCACTTTGTTGAATTTTCATGGTTCCTATAATAGTAATGGCTTTCCAATGATTCATTAACTAGATCATCTTATATCACATTCATATTAAGCAATTATACATAGGAAATATCAACAATAAAAAAATAATGAGAGTAGGATCATGAAGAGACAACCAAACAAAAAAGACACAAATTTTTACCTTGCGAAAACCCTAACTAGGGAAAAACTAGCCACCTTTTCTTAGAAAAATTGTTCAATTCAAAAAGGGATACTAATATGATTTTTCAAGTCAAAATAAATTAGAACTAACTAGTAATCAAACCCAGGTCAAACCCAGGTCATGAAGGAAAATCCTCTTACCACTGCTACTCCCTCTCTCACGTGAGTCCTTTCACTCCCGCCAGAGACAAATCATACGGTAAAGAGGTCTACTACGAGATTTGATATCCATATAACCAAAAATATTGTGTCTGGGGTCTGTACAAAACCTTATTTACTTTGCAAACATGAGATTCCCTCTCATGTACCTCAAATCCCTGACGTAGCTCTATGTGCACTTCTTCTTCCTCAAATACTCCATTGAGGAAAGAATTCTCCACATCCACTTGATGTAATTTTGAAAACATAATAGAAGCACGAAAAATAATATTTGTAACATAAGTGTAGCCGGAAACGAGAGTCTCCACATAGTCCTCTCCCTCTTTCTCGAATAATCCTCATGAATATTTCTTTGTACTTCTCTTTGATTCCATCTTCCACATACTTCATCTTGAGATTCACTTTGAAGTCACCAATGACATGTCTTCGACAAAATTTCCTCCATCATAGAATTCCTTAAATTTGTTGGCCTACCTGCTCCCTCTGATCTAGGAGCTCTTCTGGTCATCAAGTATGATTAGTACAATTTCTCTCTTGAACACAAACTATTGATCTTGGAAGAACCCTCTTGTCATAAATTTTGCCTTGTTCTTCCATTGCTTCCATTTGTTGCTAGAGCCTTGTCAACCTTCATGATATACCTTTGATCCTCACTAGGAGGCCCTAGAAGAAAAATTATAACCCAAAAAAAGAAACAAAGGTAAGAGGCCAAATAATTGTAAAACAGTAATAATCAAGGAATAAGTATACAAGTACTTACCTTTTCAAAGAATTGTCAACTCCCTCTTGATATTTTCCTCCTTGGAGGAACCATTGAAATCCATCTGCGAACTCATCATCCTCATTATCAACATGTTTCTTTTCTTCCCTTCCTTGCATGAGCTAGGGTTTTTTTAATCCTAGCCTTCAAGCCTTTTGATGGAAAAAAATGACCAAAATCAACAATAAGGAGATCACCCAGTCATGGTCCCAACAAAGCCTTTATCCTTCTGAAATGGTGATTCTGACTAGTTCAAATGGGTCAAATTACACTCTCTCTCCCTGTTTTTGGTGTTTCTAATAACTTATCAACAATAAAATTCAATCAAACTTACCCTCTTGTAGGATTCTTGCAATGAAGCAGTTCTTAAGCTGGCATAAGGGCTCAACTAGTCCAACAATGTAGTTTCTCCTACGTAAGGAAACTTATAAACTAGCAATTGTCCGAAAAGGTACAAAGAGAGGCCAATAGGATTATTAAATTAGAATTGTTGAATTTCTCTAGAAGAGATGTTGGTTCAAGCCTAATGGATGGGCAATTTGAGCCGGCTAAACGCTTTCTAATTTTTTTTTATTACGGTAAAATTATATTGATAATTCATTTTCTTTGCTTTCAAAAGCTTGAAGGAATTTGAAGAGCAAGTATAGAACTTCTTTGTCGGATTTGATCCCAAAATCACTGATTTGTAGATATATACTCAATGAAATGTTAATTGGTTGAAACCCTGCACAAATGTTTGATATAAGCAAATAAGCCCAAAAAGTTGAAAGGCTACAACTAAAACTATAATCAACACCCCCGTAATTCCTAATCGTTGACAAAATCAAGAAAAAGGAAAAAAATCATATTCGTGATAGAAAAGTTACAAACCTTTCATAGTTTGACATCAAGCATTGCAGAGTACATAATGAAATAGATCAGCTACCTGATTAACAAATAAGCGCGGTAGAATTTTGATAAAAAAATTACTTTGGTTTTTAAAATTAAGAAAATAATAATGGATAAAAAATTTATATATGTCCAAGTCATGTAGAAGATTAATTATTGGTAGGGTTGCTTTGTTCCTATATACTGAAGTTTGAGGTTTATGGTATGTTTTGTTTGACAATATATAGTATATACTATTAGTTTTCTTCCAATTAGCTTTTAAGTTTTATGTTATATGTGTAGTTGTAATAAAACATAATAGTATTTTTGAAGAGGAAAGATGCATTGCTATTGGAGGACTGACTCTAGGGCTATAATAGGTAAAAAAATAGTTGCCAGAGGGAGAACTTATTCCACAGATTTGTATATAAAAATTGAGTTTTTTTATGCCATATGTACAATACTCTACACCAAATAGCCCCCGAAGAGAGGAATACCTCCATAAACATTGGAAACAAAGGACTTCAATGCTTAACATCCATCTTCCAAAGGTGCTTCAAGGGTAAATACTTCTGCAAGAAACACTTTCAAATATGTGTGGGGCCCCAAAGTGGGTACTCCAACCTTCGTAGGCCATTCCAAATACGTGCATCTTCCTCAAAATGGTACATTCCCACAGCAATTGAGCAAACAAGTAAACCAAGGGACTGACCTTTTCCAGCCTATATTTAAAAGAAAAAGCATCTTCCTTAAGAAGGCAATTGAGCAAACAAGTAAACCAAGGCACTGACCTTTTCCAACGTATATTTGAAAGAACAAGCATCTTCCTTAAGAAGTGAACCAGTCAACTTATTATGGAATTTGTTTCATTGGAGTGCTCCACCTATTGATGTATCTCCATTTGAATAGGTTCCCTTGCACACATCTCCATGTTATCGGTTCAAGGCACCTACACATGGAGGATATCTATTCAGATGATATACTAACTATTGAACCCTTTTTTTTTGGAATCGACCAATATGGCTGAAGCATCATTGCATCAATTGAAGATACACAAGGATCTAACATTTTCAGGTTCTAATACTACTATATAACTTATAATTGGTTAGAAAGTTGTAGAAATATTCTACATGTGATGGCCTAGAGATAACAATACAGAGAGAAGATGACCTTCCTTTTACTCTCTTCCACCAACATGTACAATCTCCAAAGAAAACATTCAATCCAAGAATGCTCAGAACTTTCTTAAAAAACAAGGTAGATGCAATGGATGTTGAGAATTTCCCTTTGTTGTTATGTATCAGATAGAGTTTACAACATGGGGATGATCTTGTAACTCTAGCAGCCCCTGTTATATTGGTGGCAACATGTGTGAATGCTACCTACCTCAGGATGACTACAAATGATTCTGTCATGAAAATTTGAAAGTAAATACCTAGGATGAAACTGACAATAATAAGCATATCTGATCATGATGCATAAAATGCATAAGAAAAAAAATCCCCAATATGTAGAACATAATAAAAAGTACAAAAGAATAGATGAAAATTCCCAAAAGCAATCTGTGATACATTGCATGGAATGCCATATGAAAAGTTGTACTATATTTTTTGTTACTTTTCCAATGTCATTTCCTTTTTGGTGCAATAATTTCCATGCACTCATTTTGGAAGAAAATCATGAAGCTAAAGTTAATGGTAAGCGTAAAGTGCCCTGTCAATAGGAGCTGAAGTCTTTATTTCAAAGGCAAACAACGTTTACCAAAAAAATTATATTTTAAAAATGTGCTATGAATAACTCATAATTCTCGCATTATGCATGGCGAATATCATAAAGCAATTGTACTGCTAGTTCCTACTAATGCCTTTGCAAGGGGCTTAAGATATCATTACTATAAAATGACTCTATATGACTCTCGAGTTCCAGATAAATGCTCATTGGCTCAATTTGAAGCACCAACAACAAAAACATTATGTTCATCTTCAAAAGTACTTACAAAAATAAACTACTCTATGCACAACATGCCTCTTTTCAATTGGAGTCAAGATAGCATATTGACCACTCTGAGAGTCTGAATTGTAGTTTTTCTTTTCATTATTCTCCTTTTTCTGCTTGCCAAGAGCGATGATCGTGAAGTGCTCTGAAAATGATTGACCAGGGCATAGAGGCATCCATTTGAGATAATTCATGAAAGCAGTTCCCTATCAAAGTGATAGATATAAAATATAGACATCTTAGATTTCACACTGTGAAGTTATCTCTTTCTGAATTGAAGACACTCTAATTATTCTCGAAATGCACCAAGGCTATTGATAAAACAGAGACCCCACCTCTAAAATAAAGTTTCATCCTCAGACAGATGGGAAAAACTTGGTTAGTATGAAAGGGAGAGCATAAAACTCTTCACTTCTAGGATCAGTTTTGAATGAACATAACTTATCCCACCAATGATGGTCTCTGTCTTTCCTTGTTGAGCTCTCCCCCATATGTAAAGTGTTATCCAAAAACAATGCTACGCTGCCAGTAACTAAAGGTGGTGACGAGAAAATCACATTGGTAATGTCATTGAATTGTTGAAAAAGGCATTCAAAAATGTTTAAAGTTAAAAACATTGAAAATTTGAAGATTGAAGGGAATGTTGCCACAACGAACTGCTAGCTAAAAAATTTCGATGTAGTCCCTGAACGAAGTTGTGAGAGCCCTACCTATCATCCATGAGTGTGGATTGGACCATGACCAGAAGAAACTGTAAATTCATTGAAGTATTGTGGTACCGATAATACCAAAAATAGAGAGAAGCCCAAGATGGACTTTGTCCTGAAACTATTTAGATTACAAAATTGAAGGAAACTGAAACCCCCACGAGCTGCTCATCAAGAATACAAAAAAATTCAGACACGAGGCAAAACCCAAAGAATTGTTGTTCTACCCTACAATTTCAAAGCTACATGGTACAAACTGTCTGCCAATATAGGTACCCAATGAATTGTTGTTGTAGCCTAATATGTTGAAATTGCAATGTACAAGTAAGTGTCTTCCAATATGAGTTAACCTTAAGGTTTTATGCATACATCCATTACACATTATGGCAACAGTTAAGATACTACTAGTTGACTGACTTTGCAGCTCAGCACATAGGATTTGTGTACAGTGTATACATACCAACATAACCAAACAGGAGACAGTACATGGCAGCAACAATGGGTGCTGGAATAGAAGCAAAGATTGTTCCAAATTTGCCTGGAACACATTAACACGAAATTAGCAATGCCAAATCCTAGACTAGGGAATAAACCCCAAAATGAGAAAACATACCAACTTGAATTGATTATCACCAAGAACAGAGAAGAATATCATCTCTCAAACAGTTATGAGATAGAGGTGTGATGTCTCCTCTGAGTTGTGATGGTTTATCTCACATATAATGGGGATGAACATTTCATGGTGTAATTGATGTTATTGAATGCTGATAGTCTTGATGGTAGCTCAAGCAGTCATGAAATAGAGTTGTAATCTCTCCCCCTAGTTGGGGTGGTTTACTACAATTATCATGGAAAAGTAGTAGGATGATTTTTTGCAGCAATTTCCTTGAAGAAAAAATAATTAGACGCTGAAATTGGCATCACAGATAAATGAGTTACTTGTACTATGAAAAACAAGATGTAAGGATGTTTTCACACATACTAGAAAAAAAGGGACTGCACCAATGCCTTGACATAAGTATGCGTAGAAGCAGACCTCTTTGCAAGACAACTCAGGCGTGGAGTAATGCGCACTCACCATCTACCCCTTGGATCTTTCTGGAGAGGGTGAATTGATAAATTCCCTGGTTTACCAGAAACGTGGATGCCAAAAAGAATGTGGATCCCCAATATGCACGGGTTACTTTCAGGTCGTTGGATTCGTTACAAAAATATCAAAACAATAAATGACAAAAAGATATCATCAGCATGGAGTGGGAGTACTGATTGTCTTTTCGAAAATAAAGAAGAAAAAAACTTGCAGAAAATCAATGAAATTCACAAGATACGAGGAAATACCGAAAGACCAATATGGCATTGCGGTAGGACGACCGATGAGGGTTGTGTATTTCAAAACAACAGCAAGCGGAGAAGGACCTGAGAAGAAATACAAGTCCAAGACTCCCCCATTTGTTCTATATGTCAAGAAAGATCCCCCATACTCAATATCCATGCCATTACTATTCAGCAGCAAAACCCCATGAGCAACGCCTCCTGCTCTCACATCCAAATAAAACAGATGAGACCTAAAGATCCAAATTCATACTCGAACTGCCAATGTTTGAATTCCAGAGTGTATAGTTCTGATTCGCGTCGAGGAGAAATGTCTGCCGAGTGCTCTCTCCCAATCCATACAGAGAAGCAGTCGATGGCAGGGCAGTAGAGACCTCTAAGTATTGGTTTTCAAAAACCAGTGAATTGCCAGTGGCATTTGCAGTGGAATTAAAGAGAGTCTCTCCACTTGAACGCCTCGTGATTGGAAAGCAGAATGGATTATTGGAGTAGTTAAACAACAATTCATGAGTATGATTCTGAGAATCATCACTACTATTGACCCCACCATATCTAGGCAGAATATCACTCGGAACTTCCCATCGCGGCTGGTTAGCATCCGTAATATAAACTCTCAAACTATCATTGGATTCATACCTGAAACGTGATCAAATTCAATACAGTTAAGCCCTATTTCTCTATTTGTACTAGAACAGAGCCATACAAATCTGATATGCATCATGTAGATCTAATATGCACATGCTCTTTATGCATTCACTTAGACCCATGTAAATCTAATATGCACTTTTTTTTGTTTTTAAAACAGGGAAAATGTGCACCCATAGTTAGCAGAAAGATATACACAGTAATAAAACAAATATAAATACAGAGTAACTATAAATACTAAATTATATTTTTCTATGAAAAATAGACTCTAAAATACACTTCAATCTAGTTTCTCCTGTAATAACACTATGGTGCAATTCAAATCCCAAAACACAGTTTAAAATTTCTTTCATTTGAAAATGAAAACTAAGACCAAGAACAAAAGATATAAAATTACCTGACCAGTAGTTGCAAGCTTTGAATGTCAGGGCCATAGAGAGAATTGTTCACTGAATTGTTCTGGATGAGTTGCAGTTGGGCTGTTATGGAATTTGCATCTGGTGCTTCTGAGATGTTGGAGATCATGTAACCAGACCCAAGAGCATGGGACTGACAACACAGAAGAAGAAAAATAGGTATAAATGCAAAGAGAGAGCTCATGAACTATGCTGTTTGATACATTGTGTATGAAATTTAGACAAGAACCAACTTCAATTGCTGCAGGATAAGAAGGAAGGGATGGCCTTTTTATATAGTTGTGATGATAATAACAAATAAAATGTAGCCAATCTTTCTGAATGTGAACATGAAATCATTGTGGAAGGAAGGATAATGATGGCGTTGGAAAGTCGCGGGAGTATATCCTGGTATTAACTCATTCCATTTCAAAACTAATTGTCTTTTGATCGGTATGCTTGTATGCCCCACCTATAGTGAGAATATGGGCATATTCCCACACAATAGCAACTGCAATTATGATGGCAAAATGCTCAAATAAGAACGCTAACTACCCATCTACGTTACAGGCTTACCATGTAGCTTCTTCCGCGCAGATTTAATGCCCACCCCTACGAATCCGGAGTCGCTCAAATAAGAATTCCAACTGCCCATCTATGTTACAGGCTTACCCTGCAGCTTCTCCCATGCAGATTTAATGCCCGCCCCTACGAATCGGGAGTCAGGCACGGTCTGAAGAAGGCGTTGTGCTCGAAGAGTGTTCTCCGAAATTGCTGACAATAAACTGAAATGGCACAACACATATGAACAATTGCGTACATCTCCATCTTATTGGTTCAAGGCACCCACATGTGGAGGGTATCTATTTAGATGATATACTAACTATTGAACCCTCTTTTTTTGGAATCGACCAATATGACTGAAGCATCATTGCATCAATTTAAGGTACACAAGGATCTAACATTTTCAAGTTCTAATACTACTATATAACTTATACTTGGTTAGAAAGGTGTAGAAATATTCTACATGTGATGGCCTAGAGATAACAATACAGAGAGAAGATGACCTTCCTTTTACTCTCTTCCACCAACATGTACAATCTCCAAAGCAAACATTCAATCCAAGAATTCTCAGAACTTTCTTAAAAAACAAGGTAGATGCAATGGATGTTCATAATTTCCTTTTGTTGTTATGTATCAGATAGAGTTTACAACATGGGGATGATCTTTCAACTCTAGCGACCCCTGTTATATTGGTGGGAACATGTGTGAATGCTACCTACACCAGGATAATTACAAATGATTCTATCATGAAAAGTTGAAAGTATATACCTAGAATGAAACTAACAATAATAAGCATATCTGGTCATGATGCATAAAATGTATAAGAAAAAAATCCCCGATATGTAGAACATAATAAAAAGTACAAAAGAATAGATGACAATTCCCAAAAGCAATCTGTGATACATTGCATGGAATGCCATCTGAAAAGTTGTACTATATTTTTTTTACTTTTCCAATGTCATTTCATTTTTGCTGCAATAATTTCCATGCACTCATTTTGGAAGAAAATAATAAAGCTAAAGTTAATGGTAAGCCTAATGTGCCCTGTCAACAGGAGCTGAAGTCTTTATTTCAAAGGCAAACAACGTTTACCAAAAAAAATATATTTTAAAAATCTGCTATGAATAACTCATAATTCTCGCATTATGCATGGAGAATATCAGAAAGCAATTGTACTGCTAGTTCCTACTAATGCCTTTGCAAGGGGCTTAAGATATCATTACTATAAAATGACTATATGACTCTCGAGTTCCAGATAAATGCTCATTGGCTCAATTTGAAGCACCAACAACAAAAACATTATGTTCATCTTCAAAAGTACTTACAAAAATAAACTACTCTATGCACAACATGCCTCTTTTGAATTGGAGTCAAGATAGCATATTGACCACTCTGAGAGTCTGAAATGTACTTTTTCTTTTCATTATTCTCCTTTTGCTGCTTGCCAAGAGTGGTGATCTTGAAGTGCTCTGAAAATGATTGACCAGTGCATAGAGGCATCCATTTGAGATAATTTATGAAAGCAGTTCCCTATCAAAGTGATAGATATAAAATATTGACATCTTAGATTTCACACTGTGAAGTTATCCCTTTCGGAATTGAAGACACTCTAATTATTCTCGAAATGGACCAAGGCTATTGATAAAACAGATACCCCACCTCTAAAATAAAGTTTCATCCTCAGACAGATGGGAAAAACTTGGTCAGGTTGAAAAGGAGAGCATAAAACTCTTCACTTCTAGGATCAGTTTTGAATGAACGAAACTTATCCCACCAATGATGGCCTATGTTCTTCCTTGTTGAGCTCTCCCCCATATATAGAGTTTATCCAAAAACAATACTATGCTGCCAATAACTAAAGGTTGTGACGAGAAAATCACATTGGTAATGTCATTGAACTGTTAAAAAAGCCATTCAAAAATGTTTAAAGTTAAAAACATTGAAAATTTGAAGATTGAAGGGAATGTTGCCACAACGAACTGCTAGCCAAAAAATTTCGATGTAGTCCCTGAAAGAAGTTGTGAGAGCCCTACCCATCATCCATTAGTGTGGACTGGACCATGACCAGAAGAAACTGTAAATTCATTGAAGTATTGTGGTACCGATAATCCCAAAAATAGAGAGAAGCACAAGATAAACTTTGTCCTGAAACTACTTAGATTACAAAATTGAAGGA
>APFE031588773.1:0-25427 GCA_000404065.3 Pinus taeda
TACCCAAAACGGGGCCCACAATTTGGCGTTTCATCTTCTAGGGGTAGGTTTTGGAATGTGAAGGGTTTTCCATTGTTTCTCAACAATAAATAGGCCTTTGAGCCTCATTGTAACACATTTTGGAACAGTTCAGAGGCATTTAACGCACATCTCTTCTCAGAGATTAGCTACCATCGCCCTAGCTGGTTTATTTCCATTTCTAGTTGTAAGCATATTTCGGTATTTTCCATTAATGAAATGAAGTATTATTTCCGCTGCATCTTTGTGTATATGGTTATCTCTTTATTTTATTTCGTTCCTCTTTAAATCCGGATCAGAGGTTCGTGTGCCTATTGAGTGCTTAGTGTCACTTGCGTCAACGTTCTTTCACTGCAGAAGGAGAGGCTTGGAAGTGAGTCTCAAGTTGAAATGGAATAGTCCCAACTCTACTAGAGACACACACCACAATAGGACATGTGCAAATTTCAGCAGAGTAGTCCACATGGATGCAACAGTCACAAACATAAGGTGAAAAGATAGCACATACAACGCCCAGTGAAATAGTCCATAGGAGTGCGACAGACATTATAACAAGTTTACAAGAATGAATCTATTGAGTTTTCAGCAGGATAGCCCACATAGTTGAGACAGTGTTAGCAACTGATACAACACATTTCCAACAACATATGTACTAAAACAACAAAAATAGTTCAACTGTATTAATACAAGTTAGAGCAACATGCATTACAAGTGTCTAAAGAATAGTCTTACAAGTGAATACAATACATGTGTGAAAACGTGTTGTCTTATTAACAGGATTTTGAATTAAGCGAAAGTTCCAAGACACGTATTTACATGATTACATCACTAACCATAATAGTGGGGCATTGGATCCACTGCTCGCTCCTCAAAGAAAAGATTACAGACTCTCAAGGCTATGTGGGAGGAGCCAAGGTGAAAAGTATTTTGCATGTATAAATGAGGGGTATATATAGCCAAGGGTGAAACTGATAGTTGTGGTTGTTCAACTTCCATCATGATTGTTTGACTTACATGACTCTTCAGATTTACATGTGGGTCTCTTGGACTTCCACATTACATTACTCATGACATGACTCGACATGACAGTGATGGTATGTTCATGCTATTGGAAGTGTTCATGTCGAGCTGCAGTGTTGCTGAGTGATGATTGTGCTCTTGGTGAATCATAGCTTCACCTCCACATGGCAAAGTGTGTGAAGTCTTCAATGGTCTTGGTGTTCACTTGATGTTTTCACGTGCATGTCTCTCCTTCACTCGTACCTGACATGCCCCATGTGTTCATACGTTTGTGAACAAATCTCCTTGTATGCGCTCCTTGTTCATCTCGTTCATGAAAAAAACTCCTTGCATGCGCTCTTTGTTCATCCCATTTGTCGTTGCGTCATGTCTCATCCATGCACCTGTATCTGCAATCTATGATGACAAGATGACATCAAATCTAGAAATATCATAGTCTACCATGATGCATTATCTTTCACTTTCAGATGGAGGTGACCGGCAGAGAGGACAAGGCTCTGAAATTTCACACAACACATTTGAGGCCAAGATGTAGGCTCTAGGTACTGTTAGTGAAAATTGTGCAGATGTCATTATGAGACTGAGATGGGAAATTTGGATTAGGAATGTCTTTCCACAGGATTTGACTTGGTTGGAGAGCAGATTTGCACAATTTTTCCAAGGAGATAGTGCAGGCAGCAAGGGGAGACTGGTAGTGAAAACTACACAATTTCTTCGAGGATGCTAGCAGCAAGAGGTTGCTGGCCAAAACTGCGTAGAGCTAGGAGGCTAGCCTTTTGGACATCCTTATGTAGTTTCTGTGTTGAGTGGGATGCTAGGCAGCTAAGAGACTGCTCATGAAAAATGCACAGTTTTTAGGAGGAGCATCAGGCCGGCTATCAAGGTGGTTGGCTAAGAAAATTGCATAATTTTTTAGGGTAGTGCAGTGACATGCATTGCGTATTAGTCCAGGATATATGTGTCATTTCATTAGTCAGTGGAAGCGGGCATGTGTGGCAGCATCTACACAATTTTTTGGAGGAGTGAGGCCCGAGGTCACTGCCCGATCAAACTTTCTAGTTGACCAACTCGAGGCTTGATGGATCTGCTTGTGGGTAGCATATATTGTGATGACACTCTGAGGAACTTTTGTGTTACTCTAGGTGACAATCAATCGGGTCAATTCCAGGATTACACAGTGTAGATTTCCTAGGAGACAACCTCAAGCTCTGCATAATTCTGGGCAAAAATACATGATCACCGAGGGCTGAAAAGATGCAATGCAACTCTACAAAGGTTTGGATGTTAGGGGATGGTCTGGTCGATGGAGCTTCACCATAATGACTAAGTGTGTGAGCGATGGAACTTGTGCATGCATGACCTTGCCAAAACATACTCAACATGACTCATTGACAAGATACCTCGAAGCAACAAGACAACATGCTCAGTGTGACTAACTATGGGACTGTCAGATGGTGAAAGTGACAAGTACGACACTTCAGATAGACATTTAGATGATATCGACGAAACTTGCGTGAACTTACTTACAACATCGTGCGTGACTGCGATAGATGTTGACATAGCGAACATAACTCAAACACAACCTTCAACATCACCAAAATGAGGTCACAAGCATGATAGAGAAATCAACATAATGAAGATGACAGTTGGTAGAACAAGTGAAAAGGAAGAAAGACTTGTAGAAGAAACACATAAATTGACTTTTCATGTGTGCATACATGCATGTTACTGAGGAAAAGATGATACGACAATTACAAGCAGCCACCTTGGGAGTTCCTCGGTCCTTCTCCTCAACTCCTTGGGAGTGATCTCATCATGTCACCTTTTCCTGTAGTCACTGAGAGGTAGATCTGTGTAGTTTCAGTGGATAGTGATTATTGCTGGAATGAGGCCCTGGGAGGCCCATCTATGCAGTTTCTTAATGCAAGACTAATAGGACAACTTGGACAACACTGCACATTTTTTAGGCTCAGGGCATTGCTGTGGGACATGGGTCCTGGGAGGATAGCTCTGTGTAATTTCTAGGTGTAGTGCAGCTAGACTTCTCTGCACATTTCTAGATAGCAGTGTTGGTTGCCTGAATGTTTTATGTGTTTTTGGAGAGAAGTGTTGGCTAGAGTCTTTGCGGGCTACGGGGTTTCATCAGGTGGTGTTGGTTGGTGTCTCGGTGGGCTGTGGGGTTTCAACAAGAAAGGGAGGTTGGTGTCTCTGCGCACTATGGGGTTTCAGAAGGCAAGGGAGGAACCTTGATGGTTGTAGAATAAAAGCACACAGTTCAGGGAAGTTGGATGAGGCTAGTTTCCTAGGGAAAATGGCTAAGTGTGAGATCGCTAAAACATATGTAAACATTGATAGGACTTGACTATGATCACACAAAGATGCTTAGTGACACAACATATACCATCTAAAATGCATAAGAAATACTTTTCTTGATGCAACAACCTTCGTGACAAGAGTGCATGAAGTGAGTGTGAAACATGTCTATGTGATGACAACCACTCATGCACACATTCTTTCCCTGGAAGAAAAACAATATTTCCTTTGCATGAAAAATAACAACCCCTATTCCAAAAAATGACACATGCTCCATAAATATGAGAACATGGACACATCTTAGGTTCAGGGAGGGTATCTTGAAATCATCAGCTTACCAATAAGTGACCAAGGATGATCGATTGTAGGATCGAAGGTAGGCTTAGAAATTTGCATGCGAGCCAAAATTCAGGTGGGTGGTTGTAGTTGCCACAACCGGGTCCAAGTGGAATAGGTGAGTGGCCACAAACATCCACCTGGATCGCTCCTCCTCCCTGAGGAAGAAATTTTCCCCATTGCATTAAGTGCCTCCATGAGATGGGGAAACTTCTGCTAAGCTTGGTCCCTCGTGAGCCACTTTCCTTCGTGCATGAGTTGGAAAAATTTGATAACTCGATATAGATGGATATTCTGCTAATGAGTGTTCTTAATCTGTGTGTCCATAATCCATTCAGTTGTGGCTTTTTCCATGCAATTTGGGTCTGACTCTATTGGTGTGAGTTGTTTTTCAATGTCTGATGTGTCCAGTAATGGTGGAAAGTATGGTTGAAGGTAGTCCACATTGAAAACTAGGTGTAGGCCAAGGAATTGGGGAATGTTGAGCTTGAAAGCATTGTCTCCCACATCTTTGGTAATCGTGTAAGGACAATATTAGAGTGGTATGAAATTCTAATGGGCTCTGGTAAGGAAGTATTTCTACAAATGCAACAAAACCTTGTTACCCACCTGAAACTTGTGTGGCACCCAATGTTGATCATGTCGCTACTTGTACTTGGCATTTGACTTCTCTAAGATGTCCTGAACTTTGTGGTAGATGCATTGAATAAATATGGTCTCTTTATGAGCCTCGTACAATACATGTGTGGGTTATGTCTTTGTAGTCGAATGAGGCATGCCAACATCAATCAAACACAATGGTTAAAATCCAGATCCACTTGAAAGGGACTGTGACTAGTTGATCTATGGAGAGCTTTGTTATAACTATGCTACACATAGGGAAGAATCTTATCCCAAGTTCGTGGATGATTGGAGTTTTACATGCAGAGTATGTGCACTATCATCCTAATGATCACCTCCATTTGACCATCAGTTTGGGGATGGAAGGAAGTCGACTTGGTGAGCTGGGTGTCCAATAATGTCCATAAGCTCGACTACAATGTGATGAGGAACTTGCTATCCTGATCTGATATAATGGTCTGCAGGATCCCAAAATGTATCCACACTCATTCAAAACAGAGTTTGGTAGTTTCCTCTACTGTAATACTCTTCTTGTAGGCCGCCAATATAGCCATCTTAGAAAATCCATCTATGACCACAAATACATATTCATTACCATGCTTGGTAGAAGGGAATCCAAACATGAAGTCCATGGAGATGGATTCCCACGGCTGGCTGGGAGAAGGAAGAGGAGTGTACAGGCCTTGCTTCTTGATGGTTGGCTTGGCGATGCCACAGGCAGTGTAGGATTTGATATATTTCCCAACATTTGGTCGTAGTTTTTGCCAATAAAAGTACTTTTGTAGTACAATCGCAATTTTCTCCAGACGAAAGTGTCCTGTGACCTGATCGTAGTGCGCCTCCCAAATCATCTTGGCATGCTTTCTTGAAGGAAAACAAAGGTGGAACAGGTAGCATAATAATGTGTCCTGGAGGTGGAGTTCAAGAACTTGCTTTCCATATACTAGAATTTGGTATGTGGAGGTGAACATTCGACCATTTTTGTATAATTGCATCCATCTAGAAGTCTCGTGACCATAAGAGATGAGAATAGTAGTCAGTGTTGCAACTGGGGGCTCATTGATGCAGTCTGGAACATGATTGGTGTTGCCCTTTTAGTATTTAATGTTCAAGTGGAATTGTTCCAGATATGTAGACCACTTCTGATGGCGATCGTTTTGCAACTTCTCTTGTGTTTGTATAAACTGAAGAAGTTGGTGATTAGTGTGGATGATTGTCTCCTTCCCCATAATGTTATGCTTCCATTTTTAGCAGGCATGCATAATGGAATACATATCTTTATCATAGGTTGGGTAATTTCAAATTTTATCGGGAAGTGTCACTATGATAGGCCATTGGATGCCCATGCTAGGTGAGGAATGCAACAATAGCATAGTCGAGGTGTATGTCTCAATTTCAAATGGTTGTTGTAGGTTTGACAATGACAGTACCTGTGCAGAGCAAAGGTAGTGTTTCAACTAAATGAAAACCTTCTATTGGGACTCAAAACAAGAAAACTTTGATTTCACCCTTCCCTTAGTGATTTGAATCAAAGGCCAAGTGATATGGAAGAATCCCAACATGAACCTCTGATAAAAATTTGCAAGGCCCAAAAAGTTGTGAAGCTCTATTAGAGTGGTCGGGGTTGGCCAATCCCGAATGACTTGGATCTTAGTTGGATCAACATGCCCTCCATGCTCATCTATGATGTAACCCAGATATTGGACCTCGCTCATGCCAAAAGTGCATTTATCCAAGTTGGCACACAGTTTGTGTTGTCGAAGGGTTTGAACGACTTGTGAAATTTGTTGCAAGTGTTCTTTCTAACTCTTTCTGAAGATGAGGATGTCGTCCAAATAAACAAACACAAATGAGTTGGTTAAATGACACAATATATCATCCATTAGCCTCATAAAAGTAGGAGGGGAATTTTTCAACCCAAATGAAATAGCCAACCATTCAAAATGGACTTCCTTGGATTTGAAGGTGATCTTCCATACATTTGTGGGTTCTATTTGAACCTGATGATAGCCGGACTTAAGATCGATCTTGTTGAAGTACTTGCCCCCCTTGATTTTGTCAAGAAGGTCATCAATCCATGGGATTGGATACATGTTCTTGATAATGATTTTTTTAGTGCCTGATAATCAATGAAAATCCTCGAGGTCCCGTCCTTCTTTTGTATAAGTATAATTGCGCTCTTAGAAGGTGAGGAAATTGATTGGATGTGCCATTTTTCCAAGAACTCTCGAATTTTCTACTTGATCTCTTCATTTCACATAATGGAGCAATGATATATCATCTCATTGGGTAGAAGTGCTTTGGGAGTCAGATCAATCGAATTCCTGACATGAAAATGCAAGGTTACCCCTGTGCATGAGGAAAAGATGTACCTTTATTCTTCCATGACCATATCCACCTGCTTCTGCTACATGGAGGAATCCTTCCCATGGGCATGGATGTGGCTACCATCTTCCCCTTACTTTGAGAGTGAATAAGAAAGAAAAAAATCTCTCAATCTCGGAGATGATCTTACTGCATTTCTTAGCAAAGATAAAAGAGATGGCAGTAGGTGTGGCTACCTCTATTATCCTGTATAAATTATTACCCAAAAAAATAATAATAGAGTGAGGTCTAAACTCATATACAACATTCTATTTCAATAAGTATGGTTGTACTAATAATACATCACAAAATTCAAAAGGCGAAACACCACACAGTACCTCATCCATTAAGGGATTGATGTTGTAGGGAAGGCGACACTTTTGGATGATGCAAAGATCTCTTCCTTGGTGAAGCCACATGATGGTGTACGGTTGTGGATGTGCTATAGTCGGTAGGCCTAGCCATTCATGACCTATGCCGAGATGAGGTTGTTTTGAGGCATATTCTCTTTCTTCTATGTCAGAATCCTCACATCTAAGAGTGGAAGGGGCGTTCCCCCTAGTCTAGATCTTCATGCTTAATCTTCTAGATCTTGGTGGTGGCCAATATGGCACTGGGCTTTGCGTAAATGTTCTGCTGCCCTTTGTAATTCCCCTTCTTAGGTTCTAACTCATAATTATAACATGCATCTGATTCGGAAGCCTTCAGGTCAACCACTAGTGACTGCTTGGCCCAAAACTCACTTTTGTTGTGAGTGGAGCTTTTATGGAACTCACACCACTTTCCCATGTCCTTCTTTGTCTTCGTGGTGTTGTTCTTTACTTGCAACTTTGGTGGGTAATCCTAGTCACCCCACTTTGAATTTTTCATTTACTCTACGATTTGGGGGTGCCTTTCCCTTGCCTCAGATTCGTAGATCCAAAGTCCTGCTTTTCCTGTTTAAACTTCTGCTCAATTTTGATGGCATATCGTACGTTGTATCAAGTAGGGAGATGTCCAAAAACTCCATCTCATCTGCGATGTACCTTTGTAGACAACAAAGATACTTGATTACTAAATGCCTCTTAGAATCCTTGATACCCAACTTCATGTGAAGGGTATGAAAAACATTTATGTATTTATCCTCATAGTTCTTGACAAGGTAGTACTACCCCTTGATGGCATCCCAAAATGAATTCCAAGTGGATCGGGCTGAAGATAGTGAGGGTGTAATTTCGTCCTTCTTCCCACAATAGGTTTCCCACAAGTTCTTGACGTGGGGAGTGGCTTTGAGTAATGCAAAAGTAATCTTTTCCTGCTAGGAGAAATCATGAACAAAAAAATGTCCTTCTAGAAAATTTAACCATCTATCTACCATGTCACAATCTATCTTACCTTCAACTATCAGGATGTAAAAGTTAACTTGTACCTTGAAGGGTCTCGGGCTTCTAGAGTGGTTGTAGGAAGGAGATGCGTCACCTTTAAGTAGTCATTGAATGGTTTGGGCAAAGTTGTCCATCATCGTGTTCCACTATCACTCGAGGGATTCTTCGAGCAATATTTTGAAAGGATATCCTGCCCCCTTGTATTTCTTCTCTTCCTACATGGGAGGCCATCAAAGATTGTGAGGTTGATTTTGCAAAGGTTCAACCATTTTGAGCCCTAACTCCTTATATCCTAACCTCGTTGGAATCATGCAAAGAAAAACCGAGAAAGAGCAGACCGCTCTTATATCACTGATCCAAACTTAAACAGGAATGCAACAAATTACATATATAACCACAAGTACAAAGATGCAACAGAAATAACACTTCATTTAATTAATATCAAATATTGAAATAAGCCTACAAACAGAATGGAAATAAAATAGCTCGGGCGATGTTAACTTATCTCTCAAAAGAGATGTGGTAGCTACATGCCTCTGAACTATGTTATAATGAGGCTTAAAGGCCTATTTATTATTCAGAAACAATGGAAAACCCTAAACACCCAAAAACCTAACCCAAGGAGATGCAATGCTAAAACTATGGGCCCTATTTGGGTAAATTCGTACATCAACTTCCCAGGGTCATAAATTTCGCATATGACCTCTATTTGATGTGCACAATACCTCGTTAGAAAGACCTATCTGGGGAATACAACTTTTACATGGAAATCATTACTCAAAGATTGATGTTTTCCCCGGTTTTCTCAAAAAATGTTGTTTGGGGCCTCAAAATGGCACCAGAAGTTCAGACCCCAAAAAACTACCAAAAATAGAGTATTGTGCTACAAATAATGAAACTAAAAATCTAAAATAGGCAGTGGTGGGGTTCCAAGTGGAATAGGCAAGTGGCCACCAACATCCACCTGGTTCACAATACTATATTTGACTTGTCTAGCTCCATTTAAAGATATTATAATTTTAGATTATTAGTTTATAGATTCTGATTATGGTAACTAAATGCTACACAATTATGGGAACCACAAACACTATTATTCTAGATATATATAAAAATAACATGGTATAAAATATAAAACAATATTAAACTTTTCATGAATAATTTAGGTATACATATTTTTTCTAATTTTGACAATAAATTGTTGGGCCTCAAGCAATATTTTTTCTAGTAGACTTTTTTTTTTTTAAATTACTGATAAATAAAAAAGAAGTATTCCCAATCAAAATCACATCCAACATAGAATCAAAACAATGAAGACAATTTAAAATTCATACACTTCTCTCCACCAACAAACTAAACTAATTATGACAATCAAAATATCTACCCAAAATTTGGAATTGGCCTCCTCTAATATGCTTAATATACACATATACACATACACATATCTACACAGGTATATAATGATATTTAATATCACATCATTAAATTTATTTCTTTTTAGAGACTTGTGAAAATGTCAAAATTAAGCCAATCACATAAAATCTCCACTTAATCTATAGCATTTTCATGAGACCAACAATACACATTTTCTTTCTAGAACTAACTTAAAGAAAAAATAGGACAAATCGAGGAACAACCAAAGAGAATGTCACAAAATCTAAAATTAAACTACTAGTATAATCAACGTGTATAGAATATGGCATCAAGGCGAATAAGGAATAAGGAATTACTTTGCACGAAATGACCAATTAAGTAAATTGCATTACATGCAACAATTCCTAGCTTCTTTGAATGGGAAAATTAACTCATTTAAAAGAACAATAATACAAACATGTAACAACATTAATAACATTTTTATGGAATGTAGATTGAATGAGTATTACAACGTGAGTAAATAATATGAAAATGAGCATAAAAGTATCAAATCAAAATATTTTTCAATAATAATGGAGAATCTTATTGCATAACAGAAAATATATTTCTGGTAGTAGATTATTGGTTCAAACCTTTATGGACAATTTTATTTAAGCTAATTAATTTATATGGGGTTAAGTTATGCAGTTTAAATTAGTTAATTTAAATATGATTAAATTAATTCAGTCTAGATCTATGTTAACTCCTATCTAGCAATCCCTGTGAGGGATCAAATCTCTTTAGATATAAATCTTTGTAGTGTGAAAATAGATTTGATCCCTGTGAGTGCTTAGTAGATCCACAGTTAGCGTGGATCTAGGATTTAGAAAATTGGGTGAATTGTTATAATAGTTATATTCTAGAAATTCGTTTAAATATCTATATACCTCTATGCAAGCTTTTTCATATAAATATTAGAGATTTAGTATTCTTGGATATGAATTTGCTACCTTGAAATTTGGTGATCTATTATGAAATTCAATTTTTAGAAGTAAGAATTCATGAGTATGTGCCTGTGTGTAATGATTATAAGTAAATAAATATTTACATGCAATTTTGGAGTATCCCAAAATGCTTCTTTATCACAAGCAGTGGCCTTGATCTAGTAATTGGTTTTGTCTGTTTCTTGGTTACCCATTTGTAATAGTTGTCAAAGTCCCTTTTCTCTTTTATTCATTGTCATATGGAAACCTATTTTTTGCAACTATTGTTTTCAATCCATAGAACATGCAACCCCGAGATGGATATAATACTAGCACCTATGTTCTCAATTCAAGGTATGAAAGCATTATATATATAACTTTCGCTGTAAGGCTCACAGAAAGTATCATTGAGAATGTAAACAGATAATTCAGACTACTTCGAGATATATATTCGAGTTTCAATAAATAATATTACTTTGAAATTCTTTTCCTTCTTTCTTGAGTTTGAATAAAAAATCCATACTTTTATGGCAAAAAATTATAACTTAGTTTGAAATTCAAGGTATATTTATGTTTTATATTGTATTTATTTCCTTAACACAAAGCACGAAAATAAATCTATGATTCATTTCCCTAACGTATCTATGATTCAGTTCCACCAGGTATCCCCTCACAGCTTACCTGAGCAGTCTCCTCACACCAACAACTCCTCGACACACAGCACTGCAAACAAACAAAACACTCGACAACAGTCTCCACGTTCTTCCCTGCAGCAGACCAATCTGACGGTGAGCAGGCACAAAACAACCTCACCAATCTTCACACACACCATGTACTTCTGGAAACCCGACCACCTCATAATACATTTCCACGGGCTGCAATCTTCCTCAGCCACAACTCAAACCAAACTCTTCTCACTGCTCGCCTGAGCTCTGATACCATCACAGATTTATAAAGACTCAATCAAAGAGCATGATCATTGCATTCAACCTATGACAATCTATACAGAGGCTTAGCTGCAGAATCTACAGGCATTCCATTGAATGTCATTTACTGTCTAGCTATACTTGCTCACTAGTCGAAGCCTGATTAAAGAGAGGTTTTTTCTTAATATAATGTTGTAATCGTTAGCAGGCATCTTACAATTTAGGTATTCTTGATTAAAGGGAGGTTTGTTAAAATATTAATCAAGGCATCTGTGACTGTGATTGTTGATATGACCGCTAGTCATCAATGGAAGTCTGCCGGGATAGAAATCCTGTAGATTCTCCTGTAAGTATACCAGTAAATAGAATTCCTGTAGATTCTCCCGTTGAGACGTTAATTTTTTCATCAACACCTATTTCTTTGGTTACATAATTTGAAAAATACAACTCTCTCAAATAAGAAATTTACATTCAAAGGTGCATCCACAGACCTGAAACGAAAAGGTATGCGAAGATTGATGGAGCTGTATGCCAACTTTTCGTACAACTATACAATTAATTTTGTCATTTTTTAATTATTATAATATAGGTTCTAAATATTAATCTCAATTACCGCTTAAACATATTGACAAACAACCTGGTTGCCCATTCAACTACTTCACGGTCCCCATTTTCTGTGTAGGCTGAGGAACTACAATACAACTGAGTGTTTAGAGACTTAATGAATTTTGGTAAATATGTATGGGAAATCATTTATTTAGCTATTGTTATTCACACTCTACAACATTTGTAATTTCAGAAAACTATTTATTATGTAAAATGGCTCATATTGTGTATTAATGTTTTGCTTTGTCTTAAATTAATGAGAGAAAAGGTATGTTTTAGATAAATATAGATGTAAAAGTCATTTGCAAGGTGGAGCAATTGGAATGGAGTCAAGTGTGTAAAAATCATTTGCAAGGTGGAGCAAGTAGAATGGAGTCAAGTGTGTAAGTCTGGGTGGTAGTGACGAGAAAATATTGGAGGGGTAGTGAGAACAAGTTTTACAAACAAGTACTCCACAACCCCACTGCAGTAAGTTTTTTAATTTGCATGAACATATGCTTCATAATATAATCCAAAGTTTGGTTTTTTGCGATGTTGCCTTAAACCTTCATCAATAAATTTAGGGCAACCATTTGGTTTTTACTCTGTTTTGTTGTGCCTTTTTTGTTTCAATTGTGCGCTTCGTTTCTGTTTCAATTAAGCCTTTCTGTAATTTCTATGTGCTTGTCACAATTGTAGTTTTGACATGCCTCAACCAATTTCTGATCCAGACTCCTCTCCTCTACCCCCAGAAATTTTCTAACATGGTATTTGAGCCAGACTCCTCCCCCTAGAAATTTTCTAACATGGTATCTGAGCCACTCCTCTCCTCTGTCCACGAGAAATTTTCAAACATGGTATCAGGTTAAACTTTGTTAGTGTAAAAACAAGTGTTTTTACTAACAATTAAAAATTGTTTTGAGGGAAAATTTATTTTGAAGTGTATTTACCACCCGTAGAAAGTTTTTTTTTACACTAAAAAATGGCAGAATCAAGCACAAGCTTGAGGATACACTAAAAAATGGCAACATCAAGCACAAGCTTAATTAATCCTTAGGTACCTCAGTCTAATGGAAAAAATTATGATTATTGGACTATTACAATGAAGGCCCTATTTTCCTCTCAAGACATTTGGGATTTGGTGGAGAATTGTTTTCAAGAACCAGTGGATTTAACAACATAAAATGCCTTGTCTCAAGAAGAAAGGGATTTGTTGAGGGACAAAAGGGAGATGGATGCAAAAGCCCTCTTCTACATTTTTCAAGTAGTTCATGAAAGTATTTTCCCAAGGGTTATAATAGCAACGAACTCGAAACAAGCATGGGACACCCTCGAAACAGCCTACCAAGGCATGGCAAAAGTAAAGACAACAAAACTACAAATGCTAAGGAGAGACTTTGAGACGCTTCGTATGAAAGAGTCTGAGAATGTAGACTCGTTTTTTACACATGTAATTGGACTAGTTACTCAAATCAGGTCTCATGTTGAGACACTTGAGGAAAAGAGAATAGTTGAGAAAGTTTTGAGAAGCCTGTTAGCAAGGTTTGATGCCATTTTTGTGGCCATAGAAGAGACAAATGATCTCTCACAGTTCTCCGTGGCTGATCTTCATGCATTATTGATTTCTCATGAACATAGACTCAATAGAGCAACAAGAGCATGCCTTCAAGATACAAGTTTCATTTGGTCAAGGTAGAGGGAGAGGAAGATCATATGCTAGAGGAAGAGGAAGAAGCCCGCACAGAGGTGGAAGAAGTAGCCTTTCAAGCTCAAGTGGAAGAGGCATCAATCAAAACCCAAGCGAAAATCAAGCACAAGGTCAGAGGTATGATAAATCTCAAGTTCAATGTCATTACTGTAAAAAGTATGGTGATTATGAAAATGAATGTAGAAAGAAGCAATATGAGATTAGTAACAAACCAAGTGTAAATTTCACAAAAGAAAATCAAAACCATGATAACATGTTTTTAGCTTGTACTGTAGCACAAGAAAGGAAAAGCGATAAATTGTATCTAGATTTAGGGTGTAGCAACCACATATGAGACAATATAGAAATGTTTTCCAATCTAGATGAAAGTGTGAAATCTGAGCTAACATTAGAGACTGATAGCAAAGTCTCTGTCATGGGAAAATGAAGAGTTAATATCCTAACAAAGGAGGGGGAGAAGAAGTACATCTCAGATGTTTACTTTGTCCCTGGTTTGAAGCATAACCTCATAAGAATTGGACAACTCATGCAAAAGGGCTACAATGTCTTTTTCAAAAATCATGAGTGCACAATTTTGGAGAAGCCTCCAAGTAGAAAACTGATTGCAAAGGTTCAAATGAAAAATAATAGAATGTTTCCCCTAAAGATAAGATTAGATTTGAAAGAAGAAGTTGCATAAGCACAACTACCAATGAACTCACAAGAGGATGGAAGAAAATATGTAGCTGTCACACAAGTGAACTATCAAGCAGAGGTCAAAGATGAAAATTGGTTATGGCATTTGAGATTTGGACATCTCAACTTTGGAGGTTTGAATATGCAGCATAGGAAAGGAATGGTGAAGGGGTTTCCGCTCATAGAAAAACATGATAGCCTATGTGAAGGATTTATCTTGGGAAAACAACATAGAGAGACATTTCCAGCAGGAAATTCAGTAAGGGCAAAGGTACCTTTTGAGATTTTCCATTCAAATTTATGTGGACCAATGTAGACACCATCAATTGGTGGAAACCACTATTTATTGACCTTCATAAATGACTACACAAGGAAGACATGGGTCTATCTCCTAAAACAGAAAAGTGAAGTGTTTGAGTGCTTTTGGCAATACAAGGCTCTTGTTGAAAAGCAATGTGGACACTACATCAAAGACTTCAAGACTGGCAGAGGTGGAGAATACATCTCAAATGAGTTCCTTCGATTTCGCAGGAAGCATGGAATTCACATAAATTTACAACAAGGTATACACCTCAGCAAAATGGTGTCGTAGAAAGGAAGAGGAGGACCATTATAGAAATGGAAAGGAGTATGTTGAAGACAAATAATTTCCCAAATGATTATTGGGATAAATATGTCACTTGTGCAACATATATCATGAATAGTTGTCCAACCAAAAGTGTCCAGAATGTGGTTCCTGAAGAGGCATAGAGTGGAATAAATCATAGTGTCACTCACATGAGAGTCTTTGGATGTGTGGCATATGCACATGTCCCAGATGAGTTGAGGAAGAAGTTGGACAAGGGGGATAAATGCATATTTGTTGGATATAGTGATGAATCCAAGGCATACAAGTTTTACAATCCATCAACCAAGAAGGTCATAATTAGTAGAGATGTGCAGTTCATAGAAGAGGACACCTCGGATGGATGTTTAGAGAAGACAGTGAACATGAAAGCATGGATACCATATGAGCACAAAGAGGAATTGACAACAACACGCAGTTCCTCAACAATGACTCCCTCTACTCCTATTCAAGAGCAACAAAGCAGGAAGCAAGCAACACCATTAACAAATAATAGGAAAACATTGCTTAGTCAAGAGAGTGCTTATCCAAGCATGTCGTAAAGAGCAACACCAAGTGACATGTCAAGCCCATCTTCAACAAGCACAAGAAGACCAAAATTCAAAAATTTAAATGAGATTTATGAGCAAGATGAAGTTGATAGTAGCATTGGTCTAAACTCCTTATTTTCTTTGTTTTATCGTGTAGATGACCCAATCCATTTTGAAGATGCAGTCAAAGAAGAAAAATGGGTTGCAGAAATGGAGGAAGAAATAGAAACAATAGAAATGAATGACACATGGGAGCTAGTGGACCTTCTGCAAGGAAAATAAGTCATTGGAGTGAAGTAGGTTTATAAGACCAAGAAAAATGTCGACGGTAAGAATGAAAGGCATAAAAAAGGCTAGTTGTCAAAGGATACAAGCAACAACATGGAAGAG
Source organism: Pinus taeda (assembly GCA_000404065.3). Taxonomy (NCBI): domain Eukaryota; kingdom Viridiplantae; phylum Streptophyta; class Pinopsida; order Pinales; family Pinaceae; genus Pinus; species Pinus taeda. Next base: position 15,809 of record APFE031588773.1, read on the forward strand.
GTTATGCAAAGAAGTTTGTGCCAGTCGCGAGGATGGAGGCAGTGCATACAGTCGTGGTGATTATTGCGCAACATAAATGGAAAGTGTATCAAATGGACGTAAAATCAACGTTCTTGAATGGAGTGTTGAAAGAGGAAGTGTTTGTTGTGCAGCCACCTACTTTTAAGGTATAAGGCCAAGAAGGCAAAGTGTATCGGTTGAGGAAAGCTCTTTATGGGCTGAAGTAGACACTGCGTGCATGGTACAACAAGATAGATGCTTACTTATTGGACAAGGTTTCGACAAATGTGATAGTGAGCCTATTCTCTACATCAAAGAGAGTGATGGTAAGATTCTTATTGTTGTGTTATATGTAGATGATTTTATTTTTACAGGTAGTGATGATTTCCTCATCTCTGATTTCAAAGAAGTCATGAAGAGTGAATTTGAAATCACTGACTTGGGGTTGCTAAGATATTTTTTGGGAATAAAAGTGAAGCAAACCCAAAATGACGTTTTTATTTCTCAAGAAAAGTATGCGGCATAAATTTTGGAGAGGTTTAATATGAATAATAACAAGCCTGCACCAACTCCAACTGTCATGGGGTTGAAGTTGAGCAAAGAAGATTGTAGCAACAATGTCAATATGACATTATACAAAAGGATGATAGACAACTTGACATATTTGACCTCCACTAGACCAGATATAATGTATGTGGTGAGTTTAGTGTCAAGATTCATGGAGACACCCATGGAAACACATTGGAAAGCAACGAAAAGGATTCTAAGGTATGTCAATGGAACAAAACAGTATGGTATTCTATACACTTCAACAGATGATTTCAGGTTGGCTAGCTACATTGACAATGATTGGGCAGGAAGTGTCGATGACATAAAAAGCATGCCATGATATGTTTTTCATTTGGGTTTCAGAGCCATTTCATGGGCCTTCAAGAAGTAGCCAATATTGTCACTATCGACAACATAAGTTGAATATGTCACCACAACAGTAACAATGTATCAAACAATTTGGATGAGAAGGATGTCGAGGGATCTTGGCTACAACGAAGAGGGAATGGCAATTATTTTCTGTGACAACACTTCCGCAATTGCATTGTCAAATAATTTTGTCTTTCACAAGAGGACTAAGAATATTGATGCTAAATATCATTCTATTAGAGAGTTGATTAATAATGATGAAATTTTGTTGTAGCATTGCTAGTCACAAGAACAATTTGTTGATATTTTCACAAAGCCAATTGCACGTGAAAGTTTTGTTTATCTCAGAGACTGTTTCAGAATCTTCAATGGCAACATTTTTGATTAAGAGGGAGTGTTGGAAATATTTTTGTTTATCTCAGAGACTGTTTCAGAATCTTCAATGGCAACATTTCTGATTAAGAGGGAGTGTTGGAAATATTATTCCCAACCACCGCCTTAAACACACTAAAAAACACCATGCTTGCCTAGTCAACTACTACAGGGTCGCAATTTTGTGTGCAGGCAAAAGGAGTAAAGTCTGAGTAGAAGTACAATGTTGATCATTCCCCAACACAACAGAGAGTTCAAGGCACTTAATGAATTGGGCATGCATTTACTTCGTGACTGTTATCCACACTCCACAACACCTTCATTCCGCAATACAGCAGAGAGTTTAAGGCACTTAATGAATTGGGAAAGCATTCACTCTGTGACTATTATCCACACTCCACAACACCTCCAAGTTCAGAAAACCAATTCTTATGTAAAATCGCCCATACTGTGTATTAATGTTTTTCTACTTAATGTTTTTCTACGTCATGAATTAATGAGTCAAAATGTATGTTTTCCATAAATATGGATGTAAAAGTCATTTGGAAGGTGGAGCAAGTAGAGAGGAGTTGATTGTGTAAGTCTGAGAGGTAGTGACAAGAAAATCATGGAGGAAATATTGGTGGGCTAGTGAAAACAAGTTTTACAGAGTTTTACAATTACTCTGCAACAGTGAAGCGAAACAGTAAGTTTTTTTTGTGTTTTACTTGGAGCAAAAGCGTCCGAATTTTTCATGCAAATGTATTTACATATGCTTAATAATATAATCCAAAGTTTGGTTTGTTGCTATGGGGCCTTAAACCTTTATGAGTATATTTACCTCAACCATTTGGTTTTTGCTCTGTAATTTGTCTTGTGAATGTATTTACATATGCTTAATAATATAATCCAAAGTTTGGTTTGTTGTTATGTGCCCTTAAACCTTTAATAGTAGATTTACCGCAACCATTTGGTTTTTACTCTGATTTGTTGTGTGTTTAATTTTTGTTTCAATTAAGCATATGTGTAGTTGGGTTGTGCTTTCCACCCTACATATTTTCTCTTATTAAGTTGTAAAGGGCTTTTGGGCCAATCAAAGAATAAGAAAAAATGTAGATAATGCCTAACCAGTAAAAAATAGTTATACTTCTATTGATATTGAAACTGATCAAGTGCAAGGCAATGCAAAACCCCAAAATGCAAACTCTTTGCAAACTCTGAAACAATGCAAAACAATGCAATACCCCCAAAATGCAAACTCTATGTAAACTTAATTTGGATGAGCATTATTAACAAAAACAATCATAAAAGATAATAGCAAGATATTTAAGCGAGAACATAATAGAAGCATCAAAATCCCTAACTCCACACAAGTTTACTAAAACCACTTGTAAAATCCACCACAAAAAACTTCTAAATATAATTTTAAAGAGAATAATCAATATATATCATAAATAACAATTATATCAACATTAACCACCTTCACAGAAATACAATAACAAAAAAATGGCAAACATCCAAGCCCACAAGTATTCTTACAATATAATTTAACATCCAATTGATATAATTGGTATTTCATAAAAGCTCAACATCATAGTAATGAAATATCAAAACTCTTCGTCACAAAACAAAACCATTACACACAACTTTCAACATCACGTGAAAGACGCTTCCAAAACAAATTAACTCCAAACAAGGTAAGGGATTTAAACTTGAAGAACAACCAAGCAAATTCAATGCTATCACCTTAGGGGCAATTTACAACTACAACTATTGCCATTAAAGTGTAATAGCCCTTACAACCATCTTTCCTAAATTTACAAGCTATTCGGCACCACTACATTCACAAACTAGCGATCCCTAAAATTAATGTATGATAATGTTAAGGCAACTCTGAGTCTAGATCCAGCAATGCTAGGCTAACTACCCATGCTACGATAACTTTTTAGGGTTAGGATTACTCTACCTTCACATCGGGCCTTGGTTCAAATGCAAAGAGATGTGCATGGCAATTCTCTATCGGAATAGATTCCCATGACTGCTCGCTTAAATCGTAATAGAAAATGCGATCTCTTTTAAATGTGGAGAAAACTACGTAATCCCCTGCTCCTACGCAGTCAAAATAGCACGGCCACCCTCCTCCGATTATATGACTACTCCTTAGCTTCCAGGAAATTGATGATGGCATCCTCGCAATCTCCTCCCAGCATGATGAAGGAGAGGAATTGGAGGAACGGGCCACGTTCTCCTGTAATTCCCAAATAACCAGCTGCTCTCGCTCATAACCAATATCAAACTTATCTTCAGCTTCGAACTCAGATTCATCTTCATCTTCAAACTCCGACTCATCTTCATCTTCAAACTCCGACTCATCTTGGAGTTGACGCTCATCCTCCAATGGAGTTGATGCTTGAATGGTGTATCCCACAAATAGCAGCCGCCCTCCACAGGCGAAAAACAGAGGATTGATACCAAGAAATTTGGGCAACGGTATTATGTTGGACGTGCCATCTTCGATATTGAACCCCACAATGCGATACACTTCGCGTTCGATATCCACCAAACAATAGACGGAACTCTTAGAGGCAACTATTGTTTTGTGAGCTAGTGTCAAATTGCTGGGCAGCTGTCCGACCATTGTCCAGATCTTTTGAGAGGGATCATAAATGGACACTTTCATATGACCGCCATCACGCTGCTCGCTGAACGCGACAATTTTGTAGCTATTGCCTTCCCCTTCCATTATGCCTATGCTTTCCCGCGATGTGACATGCGGAAGTTGCATGAATCTTCGAGTTATTGGGTTGCAGAGAAAATATTCTTTTGTGGTCAATCTTTGATTTATGACACTTACTGGCTTAAGATCCACTATACATAGGCCTGCAGCTGATGATATGCAATCAAGTCCTACACAACAAGCCCCTGGTCGGTTGCAGAGAAAATATTCTTTTGTGGTCAATCTTTGATTTATGAAACTCACTGGCTTAAGATCCACTATACATAGGCCTGCAGCTGATGATATGCAATCAAGTCCTACACAACGAGCCCCTGGTATCGCAGCTGCCTTCTCTTGTAGGAAGGAAAAAGAGAAGCGCTTCTCCCATATCTTTGTGGTGAAGTTGTAAGATTGACAAAATACTACGGCATCTAGCCGCCCAATGGCAATTAGCAATGGGTTTCTGTTTGGAGGGGTCTGGCCCCAGACAGTTTTCACAAACTTAGTGGATGAAAGCATGGCATTCCATGTTTTCGAAACTGTGCAAAATCGACCAAGACATTCAAGAGGTAGTCGTGCCAATACTTTCGCCTGTAGATCCTCTGGCAACTTCTCCCACTGGAAATAACGTCCCATTTTAAACAATCGATCTTAATACCAGACAAATGAAAAGATCAGTGAGGATTAGTGTATAAAATTTTTATAGGTTTCCACATAAAAGGGACACACCGAGGGCCTTCTGAAGTATCTCTTCGATATAGTGACTAGAAAGCAGTAGTCTATAAGGCGACTTTTTGAAAGCTTTTTTGGCGGATTTTTGGGGTCAAAATCCGGCAGCAATTCATTGGAATCCCAAGTTTGATAGCTAGTTTCTGCACAATCAATGGCTCACAGGGCCCTAAATCCAAATATGCAGTTAAAAAACCATTTTCACTGCTAAAAATCAAGATTTAACATCATTTATTCTGCGGGATTCCGTCACCGGAATCTTCAAAAAGTCGCATTATAGACAACTCCTACTAGAAATGGTAGAGGGAGAGTGTTTGACCGGTTCATTTTGATTTGAACCGGATAGGGTTTGACCGGGTTTGACCGACTTGCTCGCGATTTTGCCCATTATCTCTTTTGTATTCAATTCGGTTTATTTTGAAATTATCTGGTTAAAAATTTATTATTATCTAATTTTAAGGTTATCTCCAAAGTTAAAAATTTATTATTATGTAATTTTAAGGTTATCTCCAAGCCAGACACTAAATTGGTTTATGAGACTGGCTTATTTATGAGATAAGGGGGCTTTTGGGTATTAGGTCTTTTTGCCTATTATCTCTTTTGTATTCAATTCGGTTTATTTTGAAATTATCTGGCTAAAAATTTATTATTATCTAATTTTAAGGTTATCTCCAAAGTTAAAAATTTATTATTATGTAATTTTAAGGTTATCTCCAAGCTAGACACTAAATTGGTTTATGAGACTGGCTTATTTATGAGATAAGGGGGCTTTTGGGTATTAGGTCTTTATGTCTTTAATTCTGTTTATTTTGGGTATTAGGTCTTTTTGTCTTTAATTCTGTTTATTTTGAAATTGCCCGGTCAAAATTTTATTACTATTATTATCCAATTATAAGGTATACATATTCTACCCTTTATAGTTTTGAACCTATAATCTCTTAAAAGGAAACACATGCTCTTAACCATTAAAGCCACTCAAAATTTACAATTTTCTTTAGATCTATGTAATTAAATTTACATGGTCAAAAATTTATTAATACCTATGCAATTCTAAATTTACATGGTCAAAAACTTATTAATACCTATGCAATTTCCTCTAAATTCGTGTCATTTGATTTACACCTTCAAAATTTTATTCATGTATATAAGGTTTCATTAGTATCATTGGATTGGATTGACATGGTCAAAAACTTATTAGTGCCTATGCAATTTCCTCTAGATTCGTGTCATTTGATTTATATTTTCAGAATTTTTTTGGTGTCTATAAAGTTTCATTAGTATCATTGGATTTATATAAACAAGGTGTGTTTCAGTTTCTTTTAAATCTATGTGATTTACATGGTCAAAAATTTATTAGTGCCTATGCAGTTCCAGATTGACATAGTCAAAAACTTATTAGGCCCTATGCAATTTCCTCTGGATTCGTGTCATTGGATTTACATCTTCAAAATTTTATTGGTGTCTTTAAGGTTTCATTAGTATCATTGGATTTATATAAACAAAGTGTGTTTGATATCGAGGAGATGTGAACAATTGGCTTTTAATGTTCAATCAATACGGTTTTATATTCCAATATAACATTAAAAAAAATGGTTAAATACGAGTGTTTTAATAATATTTAATTTATGAATTAAAATAAATGGAAAGCTATCTTACATACAAAACGGTTATTAGGTGAAGAGCATGATAATGATTTATTCTGGTTATTATGAGGTGGAATAAATATATCATTTGAAGAGCATGATAATGATTTATTCTGGTTATTATGAGGTGGAATAAATATTTTTGATGAGCTTATGTGGGTATTTTTTTTAATTTTTAAGTTTTAAGGTTTATTGATATTGGAAGAATATGAGTTGTTTTTCGTATGATTTTTTGAAAGTTTTTTCGATGGGTTTTTCCGATTTAAAATCTGGTATGAATTTATTGACATCACAAGCTTGATGGGTAACCTTTGCACAATAAAAGTGCCTTAAGGGTTTTCTAGGGTGTTGAATCCATATATACAATAAAAAAAACTGTGTAAATAGGACAAATCAAGATTTCACCTCAAATTTTTCAAAAAACATTTGGCACGGTAAAGTCAAAAAACTCGATATGAGTGATTTTCTATTATACAAGCATAGATCCATTTTAAATATGGATCAAACATGACCGGAGAGGTATCCAATTTCTTCATGTCCAAATTTGAGGATGAGGGGACATTATTTAAATGTTTTATATAGTTATTTATTTTTTTAATTTTTTTAGATTTTATTTTTATTTTTATTTTTTATTTTGGACCACGTGATCAAAAATTTCAATTGATGACAAAACGGAAACGTTACACATCAAACTGGTTGTAGAATGATACTCTGGCTAATAAATTAAGAACATAAATATTTTTAAATAAAATAAGTGGAATAATTTTATTTTATTTAAATTAATTTAAATTGGGATTAAATGTCTTAGGAGTTTTTTTAATATTATTTGCAATTGTATAGGCGATTTAATGCTATGTTAATATCTTTGATCATGAAATTAAATTCACATTGAGGATAAATATTTTCCATTCATTCGTTCTACATTATACATTATGCACATAAACCAATGCCTTAGTCTAATTAATAGACAAAATCACATATTTCAAGCAATTTTTCTCGTTAATTTTGTGCAAAATTGGATACACATTTTCAAAATTTTGTGCAGAATTGGATACACATTTTCAAAAACAAAACATTTAAGTTGTTTAATTTGGAAAAATACACTATTTTAACAATTTTACTAGAAAATATATTTTCTGCCAAAAAATTTGTATACTAGTTAAAATAAGCCTTAACATTGATTACTATAAAAATTCCTTTTTACATTTAAGACCATTATTTTTAGAAGAATCACACATCTAATAGTGTAATAATTATTGTTCAGGGAAAAAAGTTGGTGGAGTAATTATGTACCTATACATGTTCAATTCACATTGACACTAAACAATACAATGTTCTCTTCTACATCTAAGGTCATGGTCATGGTCATGGTCATTATTGTTGTGAGAGGCCCTTGACAGCCCAGTATAGGGTAAATGTGAGATGTTAGATGATAGACGTCAGATTGTATTTCCTTTTTTTTATTAATAAAATTATGAACAATTTTTTTTTAGATAAAAGAAAATACAATATACATATCACTTTAAAATACAACATATAAACATACTTATAAATTAATATTCATTTTACCATATCAATTAAAATAATGATTCCATAACAATCTATAAATTTAATAAATAAGAGGATAAAAACTTAATATTTACAATATGACAAACTTTTTAATCACAAATATCTACCATGCATATTATTAACTTCTAAATAGGGTTTTCCCGAAAACCATAACTTATTTCAAAATCAAAATATTTTACAAAATATTAATTTTAATTTAATTTTATAACATTTTTTAATTAAACCTAAAAGCAAAAAGTTTATAATTACTTTTCACGTATATCTAAACCCTCCATCCTCTCGAATACTAAAAATATTCCCATAGAGACGAAATCAAGGTATTAATAGATTAAAAATGAGAATGCTTTTATAGATACTTATGAGAAATTTATATAATATAAATAATACTATAAACAACTGAGATAGATGTAGTGAAGAGAGAAAGAAAAGTGATTAACAATGACAGAAGAAAGATAGTGCATGATAAGTTTTTTATTATTGTAATTTCTTTGAGAGTATTAATCCAAAATATAGGTTTAATATTTTTATAACTAGTTAAGTTTTTTTTTAATTTAGGTATTTTCTTAAGAGAGAGAGATGGAGGGGGAATAGAGTGGGGGAGAGAGACATAGGGGTGGGAGAAACATGGAGAGAGAGGAAGGAAGAGAGAGAGAGGAGGGGGGTGAGGAGGAGAGAGGGAGGGAGGGAGAGATGGATTTGGAAGGGGAAAGAGAGGGAGGGAAGAACAAAGTCATTAAGAGATAGAGGTGGAGAGAGATAGGGAGTGATAAGGGAGAGATGAAGATCGAATGGGGGAGAGAAGAGATGAGGGAAGAGAGAGAAAATGAGAGGATATAGATAAGGAAAGAAGGGGAAGAGAGAGATAGGGAGATATATATGTGGAGGGGGGTGGATAAGGGTAGAGAGACAGGGATATAGTGACAAATTTGGAGGGTGGAGAGAAAGAGAGAGTCCAATGGGGGGAGAGATGGAGAGAGAGGATTTGAGAGAGAAGGGGAGAGAGATGGAGTTGGAAGGGGAAGAAAGACATGGAGAGAGGAAGATGGAGAGGGAGAGGGAGTGACAAGGGAGATATGGAGAGATGGTGAGGGAGAGAGGAGAGAAAGAGGGAAGAATGAGAGAGGGAGAAGGAGAGAGAGTGGGGGGGGGAGGGGGGAGGAAGACGGAGGAAAATAGAGATAGATAGATATGGAGAGAGAGTTTGTATGTTTTACAGGTGAGAAGGAGAGACAAGGGGAGGTCGAGATATAGATGGAGGGTTAAGAGAGGGTAGAAGAGAGAGGCAAAGAGAGGGAGGGAGGAAGAGATATAGATATGGAAAGAGAGAGAGAGAGAGAGCTATGGAGAGAGTGTGTGTTTGTTTGGGGGCTGAGATAGAGAGACAATGGAAGATAGAGATATAGATGGTGTTGGGTTGTGTTATATTCTTTCCACGACTGACCTACGTAGTGAACCGGGGGGGCGGAGCCCCCCCTTTGCTGCGCCGATTGTGCAGTGGGGGCGGCAACCCCCCCTGTCTAGGGGGTTTGAGGGGGGCGGAGCCCCCCTCTATGGGGTTCGGGACAGCGCCCCGAAAAAATTTTTTTTGGACCCTATATTAGGTTGAGCGAACCTACCTATGGTTTTTCGGTCCATAGTTTTGGATGCGATGGTTTTCGGTCCATGGTATTGGATGCTTCGGCATGTATAAATA
>APFE031588774.1:452-29033 GCA_000404065.3 Pinus taeda
GTACACTGATACGCCCCACAACTATCGGGTGTATTTGCCAGACAGTGGTAAAACTGTTGTGCGACGGGATATAAAATTTCAGGAGGAGAAAGCCATGAAGTGTTCACTTGAGAGGGACCTACACTTGCATGCGGATGAGGAACTATTAGTTCCCAAGGATGAGCCATAGGACGAGGTTCATGGAGTGGAAGAGACCACTCATGCAGCGCCAACCATCAGAGGGCGAATGTGCTTGACAGAAGCTGAGCGACTGGCTCAAGATGCAGAGAAAGTTGTAGGACCACCTACAGCCCAACGCAGGCAGAGACAGTCACCTGATCAGTACACTGGATACATGGCTCTTATGAGCAAGTGTGTTTTGACTGAGCCATCCTCTTTCGAGGAAGCTGTGGAGGATCCCGAATGGGTAGACGCCATGGTGGAAGAGTATGATTCTATTGTCAGAAATAGTGCATGGGAGATTGTTCCAAGACCGGAGGGGAAATCAGTGGTAGGTTCGAGATGGATCTAAAAAGAGGTGCAGATGGGATGGCACATTCATCAGTTGGATGTGAAGACTGTGTTCCTTCCTAAAGGATGGAGGAAGGAGGATGCTACTTCAGCGGAGGTAGTGGATGCCACTGGTTACCAGAAGTTGGTAGAGTCGCATGTGTGAAGACTCAAGAGGGGCACATCAGGATATGGATTGGATGAGGTGAAGCTATGTGGCTTCATGGATGCAGATTGGGCAGGGAGCTCAAGAGGCCAAGTATATGGTAGCATTGACATCAGGTACCATCATATCAGAGATTGTGTGCAGCGGAGGATCATGTTACTTTCGTACATTCCAACGGAGGATCAGGATGCTGATATTCTGACGAAGGCTCTCACCAGGAGAAATTCGAGTACCACCGAGGCAGGATAGGGGTTGCTGATAATCCATATCTTGTCGAGAGGGAGTGTTGAGATTACAACAAGATGATGGAGCTTAGTGGAAAGAGTCGCCTTCACTAAGTGGGCCCGCAGGCTATTTTTGGCGCAAGTCTATTTTTTAGACTATGTCTATTTTTAGACATATGGATCATGTCTATGGATTGCAGGTTGCTGTTTATGGATGATTGATCAAGTTGGAAAAAATAGATGGGATGGACTTCTATTTTTTATGAAAGTGTGAGTGATCACAGTGTGAGTGATCAAGTCTATTTTTAGACTGGCTGTCAAAAAAATAGAAAAGTCAAATATTATTATCTCACAATAATATTTGGACTATAAACTTTGTCTTATTCTCTTGGAGCACTTCAGTTCGAGCTACGGATGTGGCACATGCAATTGCATGAAGGAAATACGTGGTTCTTATGGGTTAGTTGAATATTTGCATGCATGACTTCCGTTAGAACTCAAGTGAGTTGAGTTTAGTGGACTGGAGGTGCAGTTGATGGAGTTGTGTTCAGTTTAGCTTTGTTAAACTGGTTGTATTTAGTCTAACTGGCGAATAGACTAGAGATGAGTTGGGTGAATTAGTTATTAATTAATTCACAAGTTATTAACTCATAATACAAATAATGAATACATCAGTTAACTCAGTTGCATGTCAGTGCATGTTCAGTTCAGCAGGGACAGGTGTTAGAGAATCAGATTGCTATCAGTTGTGACTATATTTGTGCACCAGATCTTGCACAAATCAGGGGATTGAGTATGCCAATGAGTTTGCCCACATTGTAGCTTGTTCTCACGTGATTTAGCCAAGGAAAGACGTGGCTGCCTTGGAATTATCACCGGTTCTTGTGCAGGTATTGAGCAGCGGAGGCAGGCAAGCAGCGGGAGAGATCTGAGCCAGTGATTGATTCAGATCTGAGCTGTATTGTGTGTAATAGGTGGAGCTGGTACTGGATTGCTTGTGATAAGCATTGTACTTGTAATGTTACATGACTCAATCATTAATATACAGATAGTTGGGGTTTTTAGCGAGATGCTTTCCCCGGGATACATACTGTGTTAATGTGTGAATGCTCTTGATGTTTTATTGTTATTGATGCTGCTATATTGATGATCAACGTAGAGGAGCTTATGTATTGTGTATGTTTTCCGCAATAGTACATTATCAGGATAATCTCTGTTGAATATGTGTTAAGTTATTCAAAATTTCTACACCTCCTGTTTCTTTTCTAACGGCCGAAGCCCATATTCATCTTGTTGTTCCTTCAATAGTCCCCTCTTTAAGTAGTAATCAAAAATATAAAAGTCCTGTGGCCATGAGGGACAAAAAGAGAAATAGGATTTTGAGTAAGGTTGTTACCATGAAAAAAGGAAAATGCTACCCTGAATAAAAATATACAGGAGTTGGAAAGACAACTAGTAGTAGGGGAGAAACATCACACTGGTCAAAAGAGGAAAGTTGTGAGACAACCTAGGGCTAGTAAAAAGAGGAAAAATTCTTAATACCAAACCATAGAGATACAAACTCGAAAAAAAATAAATAAATAAATAATAATAAATAATAATAATAAATTAAATTAAATTAAATTAAATTAAATTTAATTAATTAATTTAATTAAATAAATTAAATTAAATAAATAAATAAAAATAAAATAAATAAAAATAAATAAATAAATTAAATAATAAATAAATAATAATAATAATAATTAATAATAATTTTGATAAAAAAAAAATATAGTACAAACAGATGTTGTGCCCCAATACTTTCTACTAATCTTGGAAGCTCATGTTCATAAATTGAAGAAGATTGTGGCTAAGCACTTGGAAGAGACATTCCCTAAGGGCCAACGTCAGAATTCGGTAAAGAAATTTTTTGAATTGACAAATGTGGAGATAGAAACAAATGCAAAAGTAGATGCTTCCTAGGAAAAGACTCAAAAATTTCAAAAGCAATTTCACAAGTTGACTTAGGAGAAAAACGAATTTTTCTCCATGATTCCAAACGTTCTGGCTTGTAGGGCTTCATATTGCAATTAGGATTTATTTTTAGTAAAGCGGTATCTGATGCTCAAAATTCAAGTTGTGCAACATGGTTTTCATATGAATTTATTGATGTTCTAGACTTTATAACTATTTCCCATCAGCAAAGTGAACATGTACAATATCTTTTATGTGAGTTGTATATGCATAATTTCTTGGTGATGGAGTAGAGAGATGAAAATATTGTACCATTTATGGGAGATGTCCAACTTCAAGATTTTATGTCCTTTGCTTGGAACCAGATTAAATGGTGGAAGGCCTATAATAATTTTGATAAAATGAGAAGAATGGTGAGTTATGGGTTAGAGAACCTAAAAATTCATTCACTACATTTCTCAAGCATAACAACTTTGCTATACAACAAAAAATTCTCTCTACACTCAAGGATATCCATTTAAGAGTAATGATTTTAGGACTTGAATACTTGAAGGATATTAGGGAAGATGTAACCAAAGGAGCTAATTTTAGATGGATGACATCTTCATGAGAAGCTAAGAATAGGGAGACCTTCAATCTCCATAACCTTCAACAAGCCTTTTTTAGGATCCATTCTTATATTGCAATTGTGATGGAAGTTGATGTCAACTAGATGGGATGTAGATATTATTGCCCCATGATCTGGTATCCTCTATCATATGACCAATCTGATTATGAGCTTTCTGCATAAGGTGAGTATCTGGCCTTCAAAGACATCAAAACTAGAGTTGGATTCAAACACAAAGGAGAGGAAACTTATGAAGCTTATTCCCTTACTGCTCTACAAGTCAATTATTTGTTTTCTCGATAGATAATAGTTGTATGAGGATATTACAATCAGGTCAGTTGGGGGGTGATGTTTGGCCTTGTAATTATTTCATTTTTCATTTAATTCCTTAGTTTTGATATTAACTGGTTGTCCTTTTTTGACTCATATTTATATTCTTTTTCTCATTATGGTCTAGAACTTGGTAAAATATATTTATTCACATAATTATGTTTTAGTGAGATGAACAAGATTATTTTACTTATAATTGAGCAAAAATTTCATTAGATAAGATCTTTCTATAAACAGGGATTTTGAAGGTGAATGCAAGGCACTTCCTTCCATATCGATTCTTGGCTAATCCAGGCAAAGTTGTTCCTAAAATAGAAGGTAGTTGTAGAGACAAAGCTTTTAATTTCTCTGTCAAGGATAAAAGACTCATCTTAACTTAGGAAAAAAATCCTAAGAATCTCTTATTCTCAACACATTCCTTATCTCACAAATCTTTTATTGTAATTCTTCTTGTAATATAAAAATAGAAGAAGTTGTCTTTGGACAGATGATGAATGATTGTAGAAATTAAGATAAAGTTGTGAATTAAAGTTTTGATTGTATTCACTTTTTGAAGAATCGAAATGCAAGGACCTATCAATTGGTTTCATATTTCACCAATTACATCTTGATATGAGATTTTCTTTAAGATAGTCTGACTCTTGGGCAATTTGGCCCTGCATCCTAGATGAAGTGTTGTCTTATATATGTAAAGAAAATTAGTTTAGTTCCATGTTGTTCCTTTCTTATTGGTTATTATTCCTTTATCTGAGTAATGAATAGTTATTAAATAGTTTCATTTATATTTTCAATAACGATAGCATTCATTTCATTATTCTTAATTGTTGTTTCTTGAATAAGTGTTTGTTGTTTCCTTGGTTTCTTATTGTTGTTCCTTGAAATATTGTTGTTACTTAAATAGTTGTTGGTTTATTTCATTAATATTTAAACAATTGAAAACATAGGATTGAGGTTTCATATGTTGTTCCTTGATTAAGATTTTATTTGAAATAATATAATTGATTAGTTGTGCATTTGAATTCCATTTTTACCAATGAGGTTTGGTTTAGTTTAGACATAGAGCTATTTCTAGTCTTGTTGATTGTTCTCTATTGTTAGATCTAAAATATTATTAAGGTAAACATAGGATCAAATTTGCTTTTAAAGATTGAGATCTTAGGTTATTTCATGTAGCATCAACATTAGTCTTTGGTAGTTCCCTACATAGATTTTATTGACTGCCTTGAAATAAGAAGATTGTCCTTGGGTTGATAGGTGAATGTTTAGATAATTAATTATTCATTTTAAGAAATTAAAAGTCTCAAAAAAACCCTCTTTGATTATCAATCTAGAATGGTTTTCTCTTGACCTTATATTTTTATAGGAGGAGCTCGTGCCCCTCCCTCCATGGGTGCTCATATAATCACTTAGATTTGGTAATGATGACGTTGAAACCTACAACCAATTAGCATTATTGCGGCTAAGGATTTAGGTGGTTGTAGGACATGTCGTGGGATTAGAGACCCTAGCAATAAATATGCAAATCATGAAAGGATCTATTTAATAGTCATTTTTAAATAAATCAACATAGACCCATTTTAAATTTCAAGCTACCATGCATTTAGAGGGATCACATCCCTCAAGGTACAAATATTCCCTTATATTTACCATAATATGAAAAGGATTTTCATCTATAATGATTCGATCCCTATCCATACATGATAAATCTAAAATTAACATTTATATTATTGGTCTAAAATAAATTACTCCAGGAAAATTGATTGTGAATGTCCATTATTTCAAAATTTGGAAAACGAAATTTTTAATATTTACTCTCTTTTTTGGAAAACGAAATTTTTAATATTTACTCTCTTTTTTTTGACATATCCTAAATTTTCAAAAATATAAATATCATATATGAAATATCACTTTCAAGAAATGAAATCTAATTTTGTTTTTAATTATTCATCACTTTAAATCTATGTTGCAATGGTATACACATAAAAAAAATTATCATAAAACAAATTTAAAACACTTTTTCGTTAAAAGACAAAACATGTACTTTATCTAATAATCATTAGATCCAATATTAATGCTTTGAGTTATCAATGGGTATAATTCATTACACTATCGAATAATTTACACATCCCCTCAAAAATATTAAATAAAGTGTATGACTTGAAGTCAAGAAGGTGTGTGGGGGGCTGTGTGATTTCAATTTTAGTTGAAAATTGGCATTGTATATTTTTTATTTACTTAATATTTAATTATTTATTTAATCATTTTTATAATATTTATTGGGGAGGAGGGAGACCATGGTTTAATGGAGGACATTTATGTGGATGAAAAAAAAATGTGTTGCGAATTTTTAAAGGGATAAAAGTTTCAGGCTAGATGAGTGGGGTCCTAATTTTTTTTTCAACTCTTTGATGTTCTGGGTCATGATTTACTAGTTGTCATTGAAGAATCAAGGAAGAATGGCAATATATAACTTACTTTCAATTCCAAATTCATATTTCTTATTTTGAAGTCCAACCAACCCCTCACTTTCTCTGACTTTCGCCCCATTTCGTTATGCAATGCAATTGCTAATATTATTGCTTTCAAAATCAAGCCATTCCTTTCTAGATATATTTCTTCTGAACAATTTTCTTTCCTTGATGGTAGGAAAATTCATGAAGTTGTAGGTGTGGCTCAGGAAGTTTGCACAACATGAAAATTCAAAAATTAAAAGGAGTTAGAATCAAAATTGACCTTACTAAGGGATATGATACGGTTAATTGGATATATTTTAGGTTTTTTCTCACTCATCCGGATTTAAGTATTGATTTCATAAATTGGGTTATGTCATGTACACAATCAATATCATTTGCAGTGTTAATTAATGGTGCTCATTCACTATTCTTTAATTCTTAAAGGGGGCTTTATTAGGGGTGCACGTTGTCTCCTTTACTCTTTTTACTATTGGTGGAAGGTTTGAGTAAGCTAATTTCGGATGCAAAAAACCCAGCGTTTTTCCATGGTATTAATGTGGCAAGGAATCTAGTTGTCACCCATTTGTTATTCGTAGATCACATCTTTATTTTCAACTTTGGTGATGTCAAGGATATTTTAATGTTTGTGGAATTACTCGCATTATTTGGTCAAGCCCCTGGAATGTTAATATATCTTAAAAATCCACCATTTCACATCATAGTATTTATGTTGAGGATCTTTGTCAAATTTATATTTTTCTTCCTCGTGTTTTAAAACCTTTGGAATAGGGCACCAAATATTTAGGCTTTTATTTGAATCGTAATTGTTATAGTAAGGAGGCTTGGGCATGATTGATCGCAAAGGTTGATAACTTGTTAAATTGTCGGTGCCATCGATGGCTTTCCATAGCTAGTAGGTTGGTTCATATCAAATATATTATTGAGGCCACTTCAATATTCTAGGATTCTCTCGCTTGGGTTCCAAAATGTGTGTTGGAAAATATCAAGAAGCTTATTTCCTTTTTCCTTTGGTTTGGCGAAAAATAAAAGGCTACCTTGTCCTGAGCTAAATAGGAAATTCTTGCATGGCCCAAAGATCTAGGTGGTTGGGGTCTAAAGGATTTTTCTCTTTTCTATAAAGCTATAGCAGCTAAGTTGATCCAGGTGGATATTGGTGGCCACCTACCAAGTCCACTTGGACCCCCACCATTGTTCTTTTTTAGCTTTTCAATTTCCTTAATTATAGCACAATTTACTATTTTTAGCATTTTGTTCGGGTCCTGAACTTATGGAGCATTTTGAGGCCCTAAACGACATTTTTTGGAAAAACCGAGAGCAACATGGCTCCATGGACTAATGTTGTTCTTCCCAAAGTTGTAGTTCTCGGATAGATCTTTTTAATGAGATATTGTGCACATAAAACAGAGACAGTATGCCAAAGTTACGACCCCGAGAAGTTGATGTACCAATTTACCCAGACGCGACCCACATTTTGGCGTTTTATCTTCTAAGGTTATGTTTTTGGATGTTTAGGGTTTTCCATTATTTCTCAACAATAAATAGGCCTTTGAGCCTCATTGTAACACAATTCAGAGGCATGTAGCCGCCACATCTCTTCTCAGAGATAAGCTACCATCGCCCTAGCTACTTTATTTCCATTTCTATTTGTAAGCATATTTCAATATTTTACATTAATGAAATGAAGTATTATTTCTGTTGCATCTCTATATGTATGGTTATATCTTTAATTTGATGTGTTCCTGTTTAAATCCGATCAGTGGTATAAGAGCAGTCTACCTTTTCTATGTTTTTCTTTGCATGTCCCCAACGAGGTCAGGATATAAGGAGTTAGGGCTTGAACTAATCGAACCTTTGCATGACCAACCTCACAAATCCCGGTGACCTCCCATGGCAGATGAAAAGAAAGATGAGGGGGCAGGATATCCTATCAAAATCTTGCTCGAAGAAGCCCTCAAGTGACAAAGGAACGTGATGATAGACAACTTTGCCCAGATCCTTCAGCGACTACCCAGGGGCGATGCATCGACTTCCAACAGCTACTCTAGAAACGCCACACCGTTTAAGGTACAAGTTAATTTTGAAATCCCCATATTTGAGGGTCAGATAGATGCAGATGCTGTTGATAAATGGTTAAATCTAGTAGAGGGTTATTTTTCTGTTCATGATTTTTCCAATCGGGAAAATATTATTTTCGCTCTTCTCAAAGCAACCCCCCACGTCAAGGACTGGTGGGAAACCTACTGTGAGCAGAAGGATGAAAGTACAGGCTCACTATTTTCAGTCGCACGCACTTGGAATTCATTTCGAGATGCCATCAAGGAGCAGTACTACATTTTCGGAAGCTATGAGGACCAATACATAAAGTAGACCACGCTGTGGCAGGGAAGGGACCAAGTTCAACAGAAGTTCCCTCATCTCATGGAGGAACTCAACGCAATGGGGACCATTTCTTCCTAAGGGGGGAGGAATGATCCAGGTGGATATTGGTGGCCACCTGCCAAGTCCACTTGGACCCCCACCATTTTTCTTTCAGCTTTTCAGTTTCGTTAATTATAGCACAATTTACTATTTTTAGCAGTTTTTCGGGTCCTGAACTTCCAGAGCCGTTTTGAGGCCCTAAATGACGTTTTTTTGGGAAAACAAGGAGTAACATGGGTCCATGGATTGATTTTTCTCTCCCAAAAGTTGTAGTTCTCGGATATATCTTTCTAACGAGATATTGTGCATATCAAATAGAGACAGTATGCCAAAGTTACGACCCCAGGAAGTTGATGTACCAATTTACCCAAACAGGGCCCACAATTTGGCATTTCATCTTCTCAAGTTAGGTTTTTGGATGTTTAGGGTTTTCCATTGTTTCTCAACAATAAATAGGCCTTCAAGCCTCATTGTAACATAGTTCAGAGGCATATAGCCGCCACATCTTTTCTCAGAGATAAGCTACCATCGCCCTAGTTGATTTATTTCCATTTCTATTTGTAAGCATATTTCAGTATTTTACATTAATGAAATGAAGTCTTATTTCCGCTACATCTCTATATGTATGGTTATATCTGTAATTTTTTGTGTTCCTGTTTAAATCTGGATCATAAGTCTAGTTGGCACTTAACTTCCTCATATAACCTCTAGTCCTTGGTGGTTTCTCATTAATATATTGCTAAATTTTCAATTGAGTATTGGATTAGCAAATCAGACAAAGTTAGATCAAATGTTTCAATTATCTAGTAGGTTGTATTAAATTCATTTGATCTAGTTGGCAATGGTTTAGCCTAGAGAGTTGGCAATGGGGAAAACTCAGAGTTGGCTTGTACCCTTGGACTGGATGTGGTCTTTGTCATTTGCTTCCTTTTCCTTTAATTGAATGTTTAACGGACCGTGGTGTTAGTAAATTGGTTTATATTGCAAATCCTATTTAATCAACATTTTGGCATCAAGGATGGTTATATTATGTGGATCTTGGCTTTGCAGAGGAATTTAGGGGTATGGAAGGATTAAATCAAAGCCCTCATATATGGTCATATTTGGTTGTAGGATAGACCAAATGAATCAATCTGGTTTTTTTTCTCTCTATGGTATTTATTATTCAAAGTTGGGTTATGTTTATCTTATTGCTAACCTGTTGGATAATGGGATCAAATGGCAATGGTTGGTTATGTGGAAGTCCAACTGTCCTTCAAAATAAAAAATATTCATATGGTTCCTTATGATGAATAAAGTATCTACATGGGATGTCCTTCAAAATAAATTCAAATGTGATATTGGATGGTGTTACCTCATGCTAGAATGGATAAACATGTCTCTGCACAATATAATGAGGCTCAAGACATTGAATTAAAAGATGGACAAATTAAACATTTTATATAAACATATTTTTTTCTTGAATGAAATAAAGTTCAACTTTAATAATTTTTTTGTTAATACAAGCTTTCTTAAAATTAATGATAACTTCCCCTGATTGAGGTGCAAGCCAGGTAATTGTCCCACTTAGGACTCACGATAATGGTGATTAGATGGAAGGTGTGGAGGAGGGGTGGCTTCGACAAACAAACAACATGTGTGACCGGGTGGAAGTGATTGGAGGAGGCATGGGAGGTACTAAGGTAGGAGTTAAATGTCACTGTGATATAACCCTCTGGGTGGTGGACGTCTACATCGCATTACATTCAAGTGTGTTGTGGTATAGTGATGTTTTGAGAGTTGTGAGGAAACATTGTGGCTCCCTTCTGGTGGCAAGCTTGACATGGAGGCAGCGGTTGCGAGAGGTCATTCAAGTCATCTCTATGCCGATGGTAACAAGGTATGTATCGTTTCTCTCCACCCATCCTTGCTCGCAACATACTGCACTCAGAATGTTTCTTGTAGGATTTTCTCCCCTTCCTGCCAATGGGTGATTATGTGTCTTGGCAATGTCTGTTCGTTTGAAGAGCATGTATGTGTGGCTCAATTTTATCTTGAAATAGTTGTTTCCAAGTTGATATCCATTTCCTATGGTATCTTATTGCTCTATATGGGAATGTATGGTTTAATTTGGGCTCCTTGTCTATGTGGAAAGAAATTTCTACCCAGTTGGAATGATTGTTTCTATATTTGGTTAAATTGATTTATGAGTACCCTCTACTTTTCATTGGCGCTGATTTTACAATGTGTTGGTGTTTGTATATATGGGAAGTGGTTTGAGGCGTCGGTGGGTTGTTCTGCCATTTTGTGGAGACATGTCGTCTCTGGATTTAATGTATTTTGTGCGATGTCTGAGCATAAACTGCAGGTAATGGGAAGAAAGAGCCACTAGAGGATTGCTAACATGACCTATTTTGATTTCACTTTGCTTGGGTTTAATGTTTCTTGTTTCTTGCTCTTGCTATCTATAACTATTACAGGTGTTAGTAATTGGAGAGATCGCCCAGTTGACGAGCTGAGGGTATTCACTCATTCGACAATCTAATTAGTTAATTACATTGTAACTCAGAATAGGTTTATGAAAATGGAAAGATTATCCATGGGCACAGGCCAGTCTGACACTGGGGATGGCAGATGTAGTCATAAGAGAGAGTCTCGGGGAGGACGAGGAGCATTCTCTTCAAAGTCGTCGATGAGAAGCGGAAGGAAATCTGATTCCCAACACATCATTGGCGTGGCTCATGCATGTACAACAGGTACTCTGGAACAAGTAAGATAGATGATAGTGGGTTGGGAGGCTGGCCTCAACCAACGAGATGAACATGAAATTTAGATGGAGGATTGGCTCTTGTTGGTCCCTAATCCTGGCCACACCCGGGGTCGGCTCACCCAGTACAAGCAGACACTTCATCTATATTGGATGATGAAGAGCATAATAGCTAGAGCTATCATGCATACAACAGGTTCCATCAATGTTGATCCTAGATTCCAGGAAATTCTGAAAGAATTCCAACTTTTTCAATTTCAAATTCAGTAGCAGAATATCTGTATGGGTCATATTGAGAAGCACATTCCATGCCTTCCTCAATCTGAATTATCAGGTTCCAGCGCAAAGGACCCAACTCCAATGGAGTCCTCTCATGAATAGTTTTTAGTTATTTTCTTTTGTCAAAATTTTGAGTATGTATATGTCAATTAACAGTACTTATGTTAGCATGTTAAGGGTGAACTAGTTTTTAGACATTCAAGCCTATAAGGCTAATTTTGGCATACTTAAGAACGTGATATTTTGGATGGCTTATAATGCGTTTTGGTGGCCAATAGACATGGTTTCCCACTGAGCAAATTGAGGCCACTGAATGTCTATTATAGTTGTAACTTGCTTTTAAAATCAATGAATAAAAAATCCCACTAAACTTAAAAAAAAATAATAATAATAACTTATAATAAAAAAAACTTTATAAACAGTCCACATGGGGTAGCTCAAGCTGCAATGGCCGTGGAAATGAAGTCTCGCCGAACCGGAAGTCTTGGGTTCAAATCTTGGGCTAGCCTTCCCCCGTTGAGGGGTACTTAATGGACATGTAAATCGAAGAGTCCCACCCCAACCTACAAAAAAAAAAAAACAAAAAAAAAAAAAAAAACAAAACAAAAAAAAAAACTTTATAAACAAAATTATTAATCCAATAAAACTATAACTTTAAAACAAAAGTTCAATAAATTAAATAAAATAATAATAACGAAGTTAATTCAATCTTAACTTATTTTCATATAATTATATTAATAAATATAAAATTAATACATAAGTAAATTAATTTTCAAATAAATTACATCTTACACTAAAAACAAATAAAACCTAATCTTAAACATCGTAATAACAATAATAATAAATTATAATTATAATTTAATTTAGTAACTTATCCTTAATACAAATATATTTTAATATACTAAATTAAAAAGTCATATAAATTATGATATATTACAGTAATCGTGATAACCATTTTCAAATAAAGCACATCTTACGTTACTTCCCAAGTATCGTGAACCACCCTCATCACCAACACCCAAAAAAAAATATAAATAAAAACGTGTTCTTCACCCAAAATATTGGAATTTCGAATGTAACCGCTATCGAAAAACCGCAAATACAATACCGTTGGCGGCTTCTTGTTTTGATACCGTGAGGCAGGAAACCGATCCAGCACAGCAACCACAAAAAATATTCAACGTCATCACCCACAGTCATGTTCTTTTTTCGTGTGTTATTTAAGTTGCAGATTTGACTGTACAGCCCGTAACAGCAAATGGCGGGAAAGGCAATTATTGAAAAGAAGGAAAGAGTCCATATCCAGAGTGTGGAGAATCGGGATGCCAGGGTGGGTACAGAGGGGAAAGTTGTGTACAGGTTTGTCATTTCATAATGGGTAGTAGGTTTGCTTGAGCTTTGGAGTGTTGTTTAATGAGGTGGAAGAGTTGCCCGGAAAGTTACGGAAATTCTGGTCATATTTAGAGAAAATCCGGTAAGGATTTTTGTAAATCTAAGTTATAGTTGTTAAATTTCAAAATTTTAGGTGTTTTAGACGTTTTTGATGTTGTTGAATCCATTTCCACCATCAAAAACACGATTCAAACATTGCCTCTACAAGATTTTTTTTATTTTATTTTTTTGCCCAAATTTTGACCACTTTTGGCCATCTGGGCAATTCCTCGGTCTCGTTAGACGACTTCTTTTTAAAGTAAGTTTAAAGTTTAATTTTGATGCTTATTGGGTATTTATATTTTTATAAGCAACTAATTTGATAATTATTATGGGGAATAATAGATAAATTTGGGGATATTTTCCAATAAGAACATATTTTATTTTGGGCCGGAGTATGTCCTAAAACTGTTTCTACTTGGCTAAGAACTAGTTTTCCTCGCATGTAAAGAAACAGGTTAATGACGGAAGACCCAGATGCATCTAGTAGGAGAGAAACCCTGCCCCCTTATAGACCAACGTCTTAATCCAAGTGGGGTGGTTTTCGTTGAATAACGGTGATGAGTCAGCGTGCATTGGTAGATGTTGGTTTGACCACTGAGTTATGATAAGTTTTCCCATCTATGAAAAAGAAATTGCATCTTATGATAATAAAATATTTTCATTATTTTAGGTTATAAAAGAATATGTGTTGGGCATGGCATTATGAGAATCATTGGATTTACGATGTTTTATGGGTTTATCATGTGAATTATCGGGTTAATTTCTATTAATGTTAAATGGATGGATGAAAGTGAGAGGTAATTTATTTGATATACGTGTGGTTTTGAGATTTAGTTTTTAGTAAGTAATTAATAAATGTTGATAAAAAATGGCAAGGTATTTTTAGTCTTAATACAAAGAATCAAATGAATCTTTCAAAAGAAAAAAGTGGCATTATTTAAACTCATAAGGAAGGAAAGCATCTTAATAAGAAGAGTATTTGAATGCAAAATGGTCTTTAATGTCAAACTCTATGATGTAGATTTGAAAAATATAGCACTGCCAAAACATATGGTACTTTGTCTCAATACAAAACTAGTGGGAGAAAAAACCTTATATTTGACAAAAGGGACCCTCACTCTACAAGCTAACTATCATTTGATGTACCTTGAGCATTAGATAAGTCTTTGGTGGATGGGGGATGAGAAATACTAAAAGATTTAATCAAACTTTCCTCATTAACACTTTATGGAGGGTGTTCTCTACTTCTGGGCTTTCGCAAGCCATTGTTCGGGACAAATATCTCAATCGATCTAATCTGGAAGAGTGGGTTTCTAATGTAGCCACGGTGATGAAGAATGCTTCCTATATCTAGTGAAGCCTCATTAAAGTCAAGACTCTTTTCTATGGAAATCTCTCTTAGGAGGTCAAAAGAGGAGACAAGGCCTTCATTGGCTTGGACCCAACCAAAGGGGTGTCTTAGGGACATAATCTGCCTATCTCCATCATTTTTTGCCTCAACGAGAAGGGGTTTTCACTTTAGCGAACATTGGGAGGGTTCGAAGCTCTCCTCTGTCTTCAACCACGTGGCCCTCTTCACAGTCTTTGGGCATCCCTAGTGAGTTGGCTAGTAGATGGGAAACCTATCGTATTCAATTAGCTAATGTTGGGATCGCTCTATCAGACAAGCCTAATAAATTGGTGTGGGCAGATTCGAATTCTAATGGTGACATCTTTGTCTCTGGTGCCTATTCTCATGTCTCGTCTTGTCTCCAAGTAGAGCTTCATATTGGATGATTGGCCTCTATGTGGAAATGGGAGTTGTCGTTAAAAATCAAATGTTTTTCTTGGATGGTCGTCCAAAACTGCATTCTTACATGGGAGAACCTCATTAAGAGGGGTTTTTTGGGCCCGGGATGTTACCCTCTTTGTGTATTAGCTCCGGTGGAGGTTAGACACCTCTTCATTCTCTACCCCTTTGTGATTGTTGTGTAGGAGGCGATGACTAGAGCTCTTGACTTGGATCTAGGGGTGGACAAGACCTTTATCATTGATTGGTTGGTTCACTGGAGCTCTCATCACCCTGTTGTTCAATAGCTCTAGCTTTATTTTCTTTGGGGCATATGGGGCTCTAGGAATAAGTATATATTTTAGAATGTGCCCCCTAATATACACACTACAGTTTTGAAGATCTTGAACTATTTTCAAGAGATGGATCTTTGGAGCCCCAAGACTCAATACCAAGCCCCCTCTCCTTTAGAGATTGATTTCTCCTCCTCGGTTAGCTTCTTCGATGGTGCTTCCTCCAGGGGCTCTTATGGATGTGGAGCCTTTATTGTGATCGATCACCACAAAGCATTCTGCTTCTTTTGCTTCTTTTGGGGAGTTTTGTTTGGCTTCTTAGTTGGAATTAGATCACATTTTGGTAGTGGGGGATTGTAAATCAGTCATTCAACGGGTTTTGGGTGGATCCCCCCAAAATGTCCCCTCTCCGTTCCATTGGCTCCAACAAATTCTACTTCTAAGAGAGTTTTTCACCACTATTTCATTTTCTCACATCTATCAGGAGCATAACTTGGTGGCAGACTTCCTGTCAAAGCGCGGGGTTTCCACAACGCCAAGTTTCTTTTTCTTTAACTACTTGGTTAATGGAGTAGTCCATTCCACCATGGACTTCGATGCCCTATGATAGCTTTTATTTTTGTTTCTCTATCTCACTCCCTTACTTTTTGGTTCATGTAGATCAGTTTTTGGCTCCTCATGCGTCAGTGTTTTCATATTCTTTTTGGCCTTACAGTGGTCTCCTTCGTTTTCTTTGGGAGTGGTTTCGCTGACTTCGATGTTGACTTGCTCATCCTTAGTGTTATTTTGATGCCACGAGTTTTGTGGCCCGCCCTCTAGACCACCCTACTCCATTTTGTTCATCAGCAGTGGTATGTAATGGCTTTTATTTATAAATAAAGTTATCAGTTTTTTTGCTTGAGAAAAAAAAAAAAAATCATCGCTATACCTTAGGTGAAAAAATCAGTTTTCTAAGCTTATAACATGTAGATAAAAAGTATGGTCTATATAAAAAAGACTATTTATATAGGCTAAAATTTTATATATAAATATTCTATTAAACTATCAATATCAATAAAATGAAACAATGCAAAGATTCCAATATATTAACATGAATTAATTCTACATTATCCTAATCCTTAACAAATTTTTAAAAATTACTCTATAAATTACTTATAGTTTATATAGATCATTATTTATCATATTAAATAACAATTAATAATTTATGAAAATTTAATTTAAAAATATAAAGATATTTAGATATGCTCTTCAAACTTTACATCCAAGGTATTATTCACAGAAATATTTTTATGCAACGGATATAAAAACTTTAAAAATAAATTATTTAATATAATTCTAGCCCGTTATAAATATTATGAAAAATGATATAATTGATACCTTAGAAATTAAACCACAAATAAGAAACTTAAAAAAACATGAAGAATAAAATGTGATACAAAGTATAAAAATAAAATCACGTATTGGCAAAGATGTAAAAGTGTGTCTTACTCAGCATTTTCATTCGAGAGAGAAAGTTAGCCATATAACATGATTATGGAATAATTGGAATGCATAAATTAACAATTGCACCATATGTTGCAAAGGAAATGTCGAAAGGTGATAGCATAGGAAAGAGTAACATAGAAGAAAGAAGCAAAAATATTATGCAACTGTGTTTTTTCACTGACATTTTTTTGAGAAAAACTTTGAAATTTAAACTTCGCATAAATGAGCTACAACAATTAGGAATGATGATAGTTTGAGGAATCACATCAATATCTTCTTTTTCATAAGTATGTTCACTAATAATGTGTTCTTCTTCAAAATGTCTTCAAAATGTCTCTAGTATGTACCTACCAACTACAAAAACCAATATGGGTGTGGGTTGCCTTATGGTCTAGGGACACATTTGTAGCTACATGGAAGGAAAACTGAAATTGAATCTTGAAAGGTCCGCATTGAAACCATTAGAAACACTATAATTAGAAACCCAAGCCACGCATTGAAAGGTATGTGAAACCAGCCGTGAGATGGTGCACTACCAATATGTGAGATGGTGTCGGACCCATGGTAGTCCAAGCCAAAAGGGACTACAAAGGTATGGAAAACCAGTTGTGATATGGTGCACTACTAATAAGTAGAATGATATTTTTTTCCAATACTAAGCCCTGCATAGATTGGGATTACCTGATGGGAATTGAACTCTACAAAAACTAGATTACCAGATAGGAATGAAACTCTCCAAAAACCAACTGGTTTATAACTCATAGGTCTATGGATTGATATGTAGAAAAGCATTTGATATTATACTAAGACTTGGAATTAGATCAAAACCTTAAAAGCCAACTTCTAGTAACAGAAAAGAAGCCCAACTTTTGGTAACAAAAGAAAATACCATAATGTAAATTAAACCCTTTTGATAACCGCTACAAACTCAAACTAGAGTAGTCATTAATTCTCAATACTCTTTAAAGAATGGAGCTTTGAAATTAATCATGGTAATTTATCTAATAAAAATTGTTCTCTTGCAAAGATCACAATTATCCAATATCTTTGGCATTTTGCCTCAAACTCAAACAAACAATAACCCATATTCAATGTCTCTTAATTACTAAAGCTTTAAATTGATCGTCATAGTTAGTTACATCACTTGCATTGT
This sequence comes from Pinus taeda, assembly GCA_000404065.3. Lineage (NCBI taxonomy): Eukaryota > Viridiplantae > Streptophyta > Pinopsida > Pinales > Pinaceae > Pinus > Pinus taeda. The sequence goes on from APFE031588774.1 coordinate 18,272, forward strand.
AAATCGATCATTAACCAATACAACAATGTATGAAGGTTTAAAATTGACCTTAGTAGTTAGTCAGCTCAATTGCAGAGTAATTGATTATTAACCAATACACCAATGTATACATTTATTAAATCACCCAACCCTTCATACAACGTTTTCACTTCAGAAAGTATCATTCCAAGTACTCACAAATAAGCAAATTGTGGAGCAACAGAAGGTCATTGGGAGAGATTGTTAGGACATGGAAATGTAACTTTCCCTCTAATTCCATATGTTCAAGATTGAAAGGCATACACAAATTTACATTTGAAAATCATAATCAAATTATTAAAACTAATAAAACATTGCTCTAGATAAATTCAAAATTATCAAAAAATGAAGTAGAAGAAAAAGGGACTACATATGTGAAGCAAACTTGCCCCTTTAAGTCCTGGGTGTGTAACCTAAATCCGTTAAATCACAACTTTATCTCAAGTATCTCAATTCCTTTGCTTTGGACAAATAAAACTCATGTCTCAACCCCCTAGCTTTGGAAAAGAAGAAAGGAAATCACACTTTGAAAAATAAAACTCAAATATTTTATTGCATGTTCCTTCCGCTTTTATTAGGTTTCTAAGTCTAAGAATTCTCAATGAGTTACAAACTCTAATACAATGGATCACGATTGTCACTCAACAAATACGTTAGATCTTTTGAATTTTAATTGCATTAATTGAGTCAAAAATTAAGATATGCATTGTATGAAACAGATTTATGCTTTCAAAATTTTCAAATTAACATATTAGGTACCTTTTTTTCAAAAAATTCCCTAACATAACTTGAACTTGTAAATTTTAATCTTCTCTCCTTTCCTTTCCGTTTGATAACTGATTTTCACAGATCTTTTCACAGATCTTTGCAGTAATATTAGCAGCAAATTTGACTTGCACTCATAAATTTGAATCTCCTTCCAACTCCTTCTGGCAACCCATTTTCATGTTGAAAATATACAATACCACTCAATCCAAAATCAGAGACCTACACAAAGGGTAGATGACACAAGAAGAGATGATCCTCTTCTCTATTTCACTGGTATTTTATTTCACTTATGGCCTACATAAAGGGAAGATAACACAAGAAGAGATTATACTCTTCTAAGCTAGATATTGAAAGGAAATCCCAATACTTCTGGCAGAAGAGGGATCCTCCAAGTTCCAGGGGGTAATTCATTAATAACTTTTTGTAATATGAAAATTCTGGAAAATGAATTGATACGCTGAATAGAGCTTTTATATTGGTAAAATATCAATGCCAAAATCAACAAAGACACAAAACCAATGATAGTAAGGTTTCATTCAAAATTTCAAATAATGTTTATTAAAAACTTTAACGTAATAGGAGCATGTTATTCTGAAAGAATTCAAGGTACATGTGAGTTGTACTATGAAAGGGCTAGAGGATATGGCATTGGTGGTGAGTATGAGGACATCTCCAAGGCTGACTCATGTTTCTTATGCCATTAATGCAATCATTATAGATACCATTAACGCAATAAGATACAACAAGAGTTTTGTTTTGAAGCACCGTGCTTGGTTGGAAAAGAAAAAAAATTTCCAACTTCTACCCATAATCATATGACCAGAATAATGTACAATCAAGCATCTGGTCTCATGTACCACACCTTTCTGAGAAGAACCAAAACAATCATAGGTTTTTTATTCAGAAAATAAATTCAAATGAGCTGGAAAAAATAAAAATGGATTAATATCATTTGTGTAAGTCTTACAATGCTATTTCCCTTTGCATTTGGTAGTGAATGTATTTATTCGGACTCAACAATTTTTTAATAAAGGTAATAAAAAACGGAAATCGTATGTGTTTATTATATTAACTAAAAGAATCCAAAACTCTAAGGAGTCAAATTCATTTGTGTAAGTCTTGCAATGCTATTTCCCATTGTGTTTGGCAGTGAATGTATTTATTCAGACTCAACCATTGTTTAATAAAGGTAATAAAAAGTGCCAATCAAATGTGTTTATTATATTAATTAAAAGCATCCAAAACTCCGAGGAGTCAAATTCTTAGTGAGAGATGCGTGTAAAAGAAAATAAATGTGAATTTTATTAACCAAGGGATTCTTTTGGGCAGTCATGTATTACCAGAAATGGAGATCCTTTAACGGAAAAGAAGTAGCACACAATATTAATGGATATCATGATCAAGTTTAAATATCACAAAATCTTCAAAGTAATGACGGCCTTGAAATTTAAAAAGAATTTTTCGTGGTAACCTAGAATTTTTAGAAAGTATTGAGGGGCAGAAACAACAATAAGACCTAATAAATCTTAGGGTAAGAATTGCAATGTCATTTAAGAGGTTTGCAAGATCAGAACCATCAAGTATAGCTTATGTGCACTTTATTTATGAAGGTATTCATTGTTATATCATAACTGGTGATATCAAGGAGAACATAGATCAAGCATGGAATTCCTGGGTGAGAATGGTGGTTTCAATTCAAATGTGGTTCAAGGATCTTTATTAGGGTAATATTTCTCGAGAACCATCTTTGCTTATAGGTTTTGAATGTGATTCTTCAACATGATCAACACTGGCCTCCAAACAATTTTTATCTCTTGACTTTCTTAAGATATATTAGGGCTTCATAATTCTCTTTGTAGGTATTCTCTATAGGATGTTAGTGTAGATATAATGAAAATTGAAAGGTCTTATCGTAGGATCTTCCCCACCTGATGATGTTTTTATAATGGGTCATGCAACATTTGGTCCTCTCTCTAGAATTTCTGCGAAGTTTGTTCGATTATGGATAGTGTAGACATTAAGGAGCTTCATAAGGTGGTGTTTCACCATGAGGAGCCGATACAAGATAACAATTGGCTAACTGAGGGTAATGGACTTTCTCAACCTCTGCAATTTTAGAAGATAATGGCAGGCTAATTCCCCACCCATTGATCTCGTATGTTGGGTCAAGAAACATTTGGTTCTCTCTAGAATTTCTATGTAATCTATTCAATTATGGATAGTGCAACATTCAAGAGCTTAGTAAGGTGATGCATCACCATGAGGAGCTAATACAAGGAAACAGAAGTGCCATGCTCACATTCTCTTCTAAATTTACATAGATTGAAGAGGCCCAATCTTCTTTGTCAGCCAGAGCATTTTTGTGATCCAAAAGCAACAACTTGACTCTTTGGGAACAAAATGACAAAGGGTATTGTATTTTACACTTATTTTGTGCATGGAATCTCTAGCAATACCTTCTAATAATAGGGATTCCATGAACTCTCCTTGAGAAGTTTTAAAGGAGGAAGAAATAGTCCACTAGCTAGCAGACCCCAAGGAGATTGAAGGACAAAGTTCCCCTCAATCAATTAATGGGCTAGAAGAAGTGAGCAGTGTTCTTGTCTACTAGATCAAGTCTAGAATTCTTGGGGTGAGAATGGTGGTTTTAATTCAAATGCAGTTTATAGATCTCTATTGGGGTAAAATTTCTCAAGAACCATATTTTCTCATAGGTTTTGAATGTGATGCTTCAACACTATCAAAATTGGCCCCTGAACAATTTTTCTCTCTTGAATTTCATAAGATATATTAGGGATTCATAATTCACTTTGTAAATATTCTATACAGGATGTTAGTGTAGATCTAATGATAACTAAAAGGTCGTATGGTAGGCTTTTTCCCCACCTGATGATCCTTTACAATGGGCCATGCAACATTTGGTTCTCTCCCTAGAATTTCTGTGAAGTTCGTTCGATTATGGATTGTGGACATTAAGGAGCTTCATAAGGTAATGTTTCACCATAAGGAGATGATTCAAGACAATAGTTGACTGACTGAGCGGAATGGACTTTCTCAACCTTTGCAATTTTAGAAGAGAATGGGAGGTTAATTCCCCACCCACTGGTCTTGTATGTTGGGTCAAGAAACATCTGGTTCTCTCTTAAATTTCTATGTAATCTCTTCAATTATGGATAGTGTAGCATTTAAGAGCTTCATAAGGTGATGCATAACCATGAGGAGATGACACGGGGCAATAGAAGTGCTATGCTCACATTATCTTCTAAATTCACATAGATTGAACAATGCCCAATCTGCTCATTTAGCTAGGACATTTTAGTGATCCAGAAGTAGCAACTTGAATCTCTGGGGAAAAAATGCCAAAGGGAATCGTATTTTACACTCATTATGTGCATGGATTCTCTAGCAATATCTTCTAATAATAGGGACACCATGAACTCTCCTCAGGCAGTTTTAAAGGAGGAAGAAATATATCACCAACTGGCAGACCCCAAGGTGATTGAAGGACAAAGTTCCCCTCAATCAGTTGAGGGGCTAGAAGAAGTTAGTAGTGTTCTCGTTTGCCATTGAATTATGTATTTCATTCTTTTGTGTCTTAGGATTCTATGTTAACTGGGCCAGTTGCAGGCCCATGTGGAACTTTATAATGTGGTTTGTTAGAAAATTTTCGTTTTTCTTACCCATAAGTGTCATGTTTTATTAAGTAATAAAGAACAAGGACCATGTAACTTGTTGCACACTTCAACCACAACCTTCAAATTAATACAATTTTTGTTCTAGTTTAAAAAAAATAATGATTTTTGGAAGAAAGTGTAGGTTTTAACAAGAAAAATCCTTGGGGGTAATCAAAATAGCCGTCTAACAAGATACTATATTTTGTACTGACATTGTATTATATTTTTAAAGATGCATTGTTAAAGAAATAAAAAGGAAAACTTATAAGCCATAAACAGAAAAATTCATCCACCTTGAACCAAGAAGTTTATTGATCAAATTCAACTATGTCACCCATGTACTGCCTATTTCCAAAGGTTTTTCTAATTTTCCGACCAATACATACATCTCCACCACTATTTTCATCAAGAGTTTGTATTACATGCACAAATAGGTGTAAATTCATAAATATTTCCATTAGTAACAAGAATTCTAAATCTAAGCATTCATTCGATATGAGAAACATATAAATTTATAATAGAATTTGGGAACGACATAATTAAGCTACATACATCTTGCTCTTGCCTTAAATGAGAACCTACTTCCTCATCTATCACAAAACTTGTATAGGAATGTAAAAATATCAGTGTAAAATAAATCTAAATATAGTCCATCGATAAAAAGATAATCTCTATCAAATCCATTACATGCAGTGAAGTAAGCCAAAACCAATGGGATGGTTACCAAGTAGATCTGATAAGTGAAAATTACACTAAGATGTAAATTATATCTTAAAATTTACACAGATAAGAATCTTAAGCTGGTTTAGACCATGAAAGAATAATACATTTCTAAAGCTTGCAAAAAGTTGTATGATTGTACCTAGAACACTCCCATGCTCCATTGAAGGAAACTTATATTTGGAAGTTCCATTTACATTAGAATCTAATGAGATTATCCCAGATACTGTATCCAAATGGCCCTGTGTTCTCAGATAATTTTTTGACTTATCAGAAGACTCTATATCTTTAACAAGAGTAGTGTCTCGCCCACATGGCCCAATTATATCATACACAAAATGAATTAACCTAATGGAATTTCCAACATCCATTGGTGAGTTAACATCCTTGATAGACTCAAAATCATTTTTTTTTTCTCCAAGCATGCTCTAATTAGAAGTAGGATGCCTTATGCCAGTATCCAATGCAGCCCCAGTAGACGGATCATCCCCAATGATTGGTCCAACATGGTTGTCCAATCTCTTAAGCACATCATCTACAACATCTATAGAACTGGAGACCACATGGGTGTTTATTATCCCATTGGCTGTATATTCTGATTCTTTAGAAATTGGAGATATTTTAGCTTGGGACATGAATTTAATATTTTCATGTGGATTATCATTCACCACATTTGCAACAATGGAAGTCAAATTTGTCTCAAAAACAGGGTTGGAAATAGAGTTAGTATTGGGGATACTAAATGGTTTATTGTGTTTGCAATGTCAATAGAGGAGTTCTCAAAAATAACAATGGTTCCATTGTTACTAGATATTCTTTCAGCTTCTTTGTTTGATATGTCAGCAATTTTCATACTTGGATTGTCTTAATCCAAAGTCCTCCCATTAGTCTGTATGTAATCAATACTCCCAATTTCAACCTGTTGAACATTGACCCATGCACTCTTGTCAATATAAACATCTACATATGCTAACTCTTCATTTCTAATATTCGATTCAACACCCATAACAAGACTGTAAGCTACAATCGCCGCAGTGTCAGCTGGAAATTCATTACTAACATGGAATTCATGAACTTCAGTAGGTATACATTATGTCTACAAAAGAAAACTCTTCTTATTCTCAACATTTGAAACACTCTTGTCACCATCAGCATCCTTATTACTTCTAATAGTAATTTTAGCATTTGAAGGAAGGTTGTGAACTAAAGTGGGTCTAGTATCAGCATGAAAGTCATTACATGAAGGCAATTATAATTCAAAAGATGGAAATTCATGACCTTCAACAGGGGAACTCTTGTTACCATCAACATCAAGAGATGCTCTCTTGTCACTATGGACATCTACAAACACACTCTTGCCACTTCTAATAGTAGTTACAACACCCAAAGGTAGATTGTAAGCTGAAGTATATCTGGTATCAATATGCAATTCATTAGTAGAATACAATTCCAACTCAGAATATGGCACTTCATGCACTTTTATAGGTGTACATTCCATCAGCAAAGGTAAGCTTTCATTTACAAGCTTTTCACCACTAATATCATCCTTTGTAATAACATTAGTTCCTATGGCTTGGTATGCAAATGATTTTTTCCTATGCAACATACTTTCTATATTAGTATCACGTTCACCATTTGCATCATATAATCTTGTGCCTAGAGAAAATTCCCTGTTAATCAGTGTTGCAGTATGGTGCCCATTGTCTCCAGATACAATGGTCCCATCATCAGTTGTAGTCCTTTCTTCAAAATAAGCTCCAAGATTTGCATCAAGCTTGAAACTCTTGGTCAATATAAATTGTTGAGATTACAAGCACAACAACATTAATTAGAACATTGTTAAATATCGTCTAAATTTTAAAACACAAAAGTGACAGATGCATACCAAACACATGATTTGTTTATATAGTTTATAATAAATTAAAATAAATTCAAAAGTCAATATAATTCCTAGGCTTGTCATAATTTGAAGTGCATGCAAATGTAGCTAAAGAAATGCCAACATCTTCAACCAACAAAACAAGTTCTCCTTGAACGTAAGCCACAAATGTAGTAGCAATTTTTGTAGGTGTGTCCAAACCCTTGCACTTGATTTTTCCTGATCCTCCATGCAACTCAACTTCCTCAAAATCTGTGACATAAATAAAAAAAGACAAATAAAATTGGAATCAAGAAACATAGATTGAAACACACAAATGAGATATTATGAATGTAGATAATGAAAATGAGAAATGCCACAAAGTACACTAACCCACATTCTAATAAAAATTTCAAGAGGGGTTTTACTACCATGCTACTGGATTGAAATAATATCATCCTCATATCATCCTCTACGCTTTGGGTGCCACTTATGTCACTCTACTCCATAGGCTTCTTGGGGATGTTATATGCCATCGCTTCCAACACCTGCAAATCTCACAAAAATTACTCAAATGCATATTGAAATCAAAATTTTCTTCTAGGGTTCTATGAGTATATTCACTGCTACAATTGTTACAGGTTTGGGTGTCGGCATCCCGAAGTCTCAAAACTCTAGTTGGTCATCGAATTCAGCCTCTATTATAATTCTGGACAAGGTGCCCAGTGGAGGATTTCCTATAACCTATTCAGGCCTAAAAACCCTTTGATGCTTGCACGCCTTGAGAAAATGAAGAATTGTTCAAGTGAACCATGACCAAGTTATATCCATAATTTGAAGCCTGCAAATACATATAAATAAATGCCAACATCTACAACCAACAAAACATGCTCTCCCTGAATAGAAGCCACAAATGTAATACAAAAATAATGTAGTACCAAGTTTTGTAGGTGTGTCCAAGGGTTTTGAGCTTCATTTTTCTTGGTTCTTCATGCAACTCAATTTCCTGAAAATCTGTGATATAAATAAAAAACGAAAATAAACTTGGAATCAAGAGACACAAATTTAATCATACAAATGATTTATTATGAATGTAGATAATGAAAATTAAAAATGTCACAAAATACACTAACCCACATTCCAACATAAATTTCAAGAGGGGTTTTGCTACCATGCTATTACATTGAAATAATATCATCCTTTGCGCTTTGGGTGGCATTTATGTTGCTCTGATCCACGGGCTTTTGGGGATGTTATCTGCCACCACTTCCAACACCTGGAAGTATCACAAACGTTAATCAAATACATATTGAAATGGAATTTTTCTTCTAGGGTTCTATGACTATATTCACCACTGCAATTGTTTGCAGGTTTGGGTTCCTGCATCCCCAAGTCTCATCACTCCAATTGGTCATCGAATTCAACCTCTATTCAACCCATTCACGCCTAAAAAGCTATTCATGCAAGCTATTCACTCATGAAAACCCTTTGATGCCTATAAGCGTTGAGAAAATGAAGAATTGTTCAGGCTACCCAACATCGAGTTACAGTTATAGAAAATGAATAATTAGAAATCGGTAGACAGTGATGAGATAGAATGGTGGATGACATTTTAATCGTCTAACAAGTGATCTGATGGTGAAGAGAATTTTAATTGTCTAACAAGTGATCTGATGGTGAAGAGAAGTTCCACGAATCATCAAAGGGGATTCTTCTAAGAGGGAATGCCTTACGGCATAATTAAAATGTGCTAAAGGGGTACACAAATTACAATTATAACTTCAATTCATTAATAATAAACACTGAATTTTTTTTACATGCAGAATGGAAATAAACTAGCTCAAGCGATGGTAGTTATCTCTGAAAATATATGTGGCAACTACATGCCTTATGAATTGTATTACAATCAGGCATGTAGGCCTTTTTATTATTGAGAAACAATGGAAAAAAATAAAAATTCAAAAACCTAACCCTAGGAAATGAAGTGCCAAAAGTCTATGGGCCCCATTGGGGTTAGTTGGTACATCAACTTTCTAGGGTTGTAACTTTGACATACAATCTATGTTTGATGTGTACAATACCTCGTTAGAAATATCTATCCAAGGACAACAACTTCTAACTATAAACCCATGGGCATTGGGGCTTCACAGGGGGAGAAATACCATATCACGTGGGTTCATATTGGGGGATATATAGGGGGTAAAGGGTTTTTATATTGGTGGGTATAAAAAATGGAGCTCAAAGTTAATGAAAAAATATAAAGGTTTATAAAAAATGTTAATAAAAAATTGGATACCTACAATATCTAGTGAAAGTATGGGTTTTTTAAATTGGGGAGGTGTATTGGGTTCATATTGGTAGGGGGTTAAATAAAGTGATTTTTATAGGTATTTTACAATATGCAGTAAAATTTGGGGTATTGTTTAATATGACATGAATGCACATGATATGTCAGAGGTTCATTGAGTGAAGCCCCTGTGCCCATGGGTTTGCCCATTTTCCAAAAAAACATTATTTCAGGCCTCAAAATGACTCTAGAAGTTTAGGACCTAAAAAACTATCAAAAATAGTAAATTGTGCTACAATTAAGGAAACTAAAAGAAAAAGTGGCGGGGCTCTAAGTGGAATAGGCGGGTGGCCATCAATATCCTCTTGGATCAGTCCTCCCTCTTTAGGAAGAAATGTTCTCCATTGCATTGAGTGCTTCCATGAGATGGGGAAACTTATGTTGAACTTGGTCCCTGGTGAGCCACTTGCTTTGGTGTAGGAGTTTTCCAACTTTGACGACCTGATATACTTGGATCTTATGTTGGTGAGTGTTCTTGATATGTGTGTCCATGATTCGATTAGTTGTGGTTTTTTTCATGTAGTCTAGGTTGAGATGTGTTGGTGTTAGTTGTTTTGAAATGTGTGATGTGTCCAAAAATGGTGGAAAGTATGGCCGAAGGCGGTCCACAATGAACATTGGGTGAAAGCCAAGGAATGGGGGAATGTTGAGCACAAAATGATTGTCTCCCACAACCATAGTGATCATGTAAGTCTTGGATTGGAGTGGTCAGAGCTTTTGATTGGCTGAAACAAGGCATTCTTTCTACAAATGCAACCAAAATTTGTCGCCCACCTGAAACTTATGTGGCACCTGATGTTGATCATGTTGCTGCTTGTAGTTGGCATTATACTTATCCAAGATGTCATGCACCTACTGGAATATGTACTAGATTGTTGTGAAACCAACTCAAGAAAAGATAGAAAAGCTAGATCAACGCCTTAGAATTCAGCCTCTTCGAGGGGGAAACCTCCTTTACATTACATAAATGAACAATTCTTGGATGATACAAATGAAAAGACCTCCTTTCTATATATAGGAGTCTAAGGGGTCATAACATAATCAGAACCGACATAACAACAATAATGTAAGGGCACAATAATAACAATAGTGGGCTTCTATGGGGTACAATAGTAACAATATGGGCACTACGTGGGTACATAAATCTAATAAGTGGGTTGTACTACTAACAATAAGGGGTTACACTAGTAGTATAGGGGCCTAACAGATGGTAACTGTGTGCTTCTGTGTTATGAAATTCCTTTCTACAATTACTAAGTTTTCAACGACCCATCGAACCATGTCCGTATAAGGAAGTATTTTGGGTCAGGCTGCAAATCTATGCAAGAATCAATTCACCACATCACTGTAAGTGGTATTAGAGACTGGTGTTGAATC
>APFE031588777.1:0-10888 GCA_000404065.3 Pinus taeda
GTCTATTATTAGCTGTAAATTTCAATTTGGAACATTATAGTGGTATCAAAGCATGATCTTGGTCCAACTGTGGGAAACCAGTAAGATCATGGAGGATTCGAGTATGTAGGCATAGTGACTGGTGATATCGTAGACAAACCCATGGCTCCAGTGAAATTCAGTATGCAAGAATTCTAGGGTGGAATACGTTGGAACGATGAGAGGTTGACCCAGTTGAAGAGGGTGACAGGCCAAACCCATCTTCATCCATTTAGCAAAGCTACTTAGATACACAAACCGTGGGGGTGCAACCATCTACACCACGTGGGGTAAGTCAATAGACTCAGGACACCAGATCTCCTCAAGAGGAGCAAACAAGCCAAGGTCTGTTAGAGGGTGAGACCAAAAGGCGAATTTGTTGGTGGAGACCTGGCTTTAGATATCTGGAGCCTAAGGAGAAGGAGGTTGAGCATGATTTTGGGGGCCCACAGTATGGTGAGGAGAACATCGATATACTCGGTGAGGCGCAGGAGTCAACACTATTAGAGATCTCTTTGCTAGCCCCAGTTGAAACTTTGGTGGAGAGGAGAGAGCCTACACCCATAGAGTCATTGGTTGAGGAGGTGCCACCCATGGACGAGATGCCAACAATTATTGAGGTATTTGGAGCTATGATCGAGTTTACAGGTGGTAGATGCCCTCGACAGTTCTATTAGTTTTAGGCCAACTTTCTAGCATTAAAAAGGAAGTCCGTATTAGTGTGAGAGACTATTCTGCAGCAGAACGAGGAACTGGAGGGCATGAGAATAGTTTGTGCCGAGTCCACGACCAAATTGACTCACGTTGGGGAGCGGTTGGATTCCTTATTGGTGCAGCTAGAGTGCACATTGGAGCGTGAGAGCAGTCCTCTTCGGGCATATGTAGATGGGCTGGTAGCATTGTTAGGTTACCTTTGCCTATTGGACAGAGAGAGACAGGGATACCTAGTCAGGTTTCATGTGTTGACCAGGATAGCGAGATGAGATGGCTTGAGTTGCACAGGGTGCAACATCCGCATGTTGTGGTTCTATGTGCTGGAGTTCATGCATTTGATCCCTCTCTTGGAGTTGGATGGTGAGGGATTTTGAGTTGGTACACAGTGGAGGGGGCTAGACTCATGGAAATGGACGTACTCCAGTGTGAAGCTTAGTGGGAGCTCCTAGACATCGAGGGTACTGGAGGCCCAAGTTGGCATTTGGATCCAAGCGGGGCTTCCTATCCGACATGATACATGCGAGATGGCTATGGCATTGTAGTTAACCCAGTACCTGAGTGGATGCGTTCCTCAGGGGAGTTTCAATAGGCATTAGTGGCTAGATGGTTTATGAGTAGATGCCATGGGTTGATTTGGCATATTGGTTACGCATGGGGTCGCAAGATGATTAGTGCTCTTTAGCAGGAGATGGTTGGAGGAGGTGCCATGGCTAGGCCACCAGACTGGGCATTGTATGGGGATGATGTTCTCCCATTGGGGTTTAGGACTCGAGGGTCACCAAGGTTTGACACAACAAAGTTATCCCCTTTAGCAGAAGCGGAGTTAGGGCGCTCAAAGGATGGCTGAGGAGGTGCGACTTGATGCTTACAGATGCAATTCTAGGCCATAACGCCTAGTGGTGTGTAGGGGTATGCAACGAGGAGTAGTGCCTTGCTGGGGGGCATGGAGATGCATGGTGGTATGCCACAACTTGTCAGTTTACACTGTGGGGTAGGAGGAATGTCTTCCATCGCAATGAATACCTGCAGGGAGTGTTAGGCATAGTGACACAGGTAGGACACAATGTGGTACAAAATGGTACAGCAGTAGCAGGGTGTATCCAATGGTGCATAGGGCAAAGGCCGCAACGTATAATGGCACAATGAGGAGTACAGGGATGCTCGGTTGTATGTGGGGGTGTATTGTGCTACACAGTGAGGTCATGGAGTGTCGCCTTTGGGGAGACTTATGGATAGAAACACTGGGTATACCTTTGGGTGTAGTTCACCCGGGATCAACATAGACATGGATGAGTGATATTAGACGGTATCCATGGGGACTCACACGCCTACCCCTCTTCTACATCACTTACAGGAATTGGTGATCAGGTCGTTGTCCTTTGATACTCTGGGCACGAGCAGCAAGGGACGGGGGAGCTCACTTGAGTTATTTGGATGGCACTTGGTGCACTTGGGAGAGACTTCTTAGCGGGGGCATCGGGTCGGTGTACTAGTTGACAGCCACAGGTTGATGAATGAGGTGATCACCGATAGAGATGGCATATCGTTCATCACTGATCCTATGCCTGGGGAGCTGGTCACAAGGGAGACATGTGTCACCCTTTCCACAGTGCATGTCTGGACCATGCATGAGCAGAGAATACCATGTATGATTGAGAGAGTTGTCCAATATGTATTTGGATTACTGACATTGTATTGACACATTCTCCAGAGGGCGGGTGGCTAAATCAATGGCGATGGTTGGCTGGAGTAGGATGGATTTGCATACACTGAGTCGATTGCGCGTATCAGATACCCATCTATTGGTTGCATTCAGGGGGTAGCTATTTGGAACATGTGGTTTCCAGTGGTCATCATACATAGTGGCAGGCACAGGGCAGTTTAGCATGCCTCAGATTAGTTCCATTCAGGTGGTAGCTATTTGAAACATGTGGTTTCCAGTGGTCATGTGGCAGGCACAGGGCAGTTTAGCATGCCTTAGATTAGTTCATGATATATGGAGCCTATATATTGGTGGCATGCAGGGACTAGAGATGAGGGCTAGCGGATTCCATCAGTTGTCAAAGCTATGCATAGTAAGTCTGGCTATGGGATGTAGGGATTTAGTTGATTGCAGTGTTGTGAAAATCGCGATAATATCAAAAAATCGCAGTTTTTTGAAAATGGCGATATTATCGCCCGATTATCACGTGATTTTTTTTTTTTTTAATCACGAAATAATCACGATAACTTGAAATTATCGCGATTATTACGAAAAAATCTTGAATTTATTTATTTATAATTTTGCCGATTTTTTGATGAAGAGGAGGAGGAGGAGGAGATGACACAACCTACCCAGGGTACCCTTGCCACCAGTGGAGGACATGGTCTACCTCCTGTAGCTCCTAGTTCTTCAGCTTCTAGAGCACAATAGAGTCCACTGCCAACTCCACCGGCGTCTACATCTAGAGGGAAAGCTATTGCATTTTCTCGCAAGAGGGGCAGACGAAATCAGTGGTATTAGTTATTTGGTTCATTTCATTGTATATGACATTATGACTCATGATATGAGATACATTATTATATTTTTTGTTGATATTTTGAGGCTGAGTTGGGACTCAGGAGTCAGGACTGACTGTTCAGGACATGATTCATTGTTATGTGTGATGTAGCACTAGAAATGATATTACACATCATATATATTAATTCTTTTATCATATTTAAGTGTCAATGTATTTATTTTATGTTGTAGATGCCTTAGATATTAAAAAAATTGAAAAAAAATGAATATTTTTGTATTTTAAGATTTTTTCCTGATTTTTCCCTCACCAATATTATCCCGATAACGGTTACTACAACATTGGTTGATTGATAGATCACTCGTGATGGGCGGAGGCGTGGCAGAGTGATATAGTTCGTTGTTGGGATGACACATGGGGGTTCATAGAGGGTTTCGTCATATGGGGAGGCAAACATTCTCTGTTGCTGCATAGGATAAGAGTTAGATTTGGATGGGTAGGCTTTGGCGTGATGGAGATGTCTAGGTAGGATGTATCTCGCCTCTATCAGTATTTCACCATCGGGTTCCAGGAGAGGAAGATACAGTGCACGCATAATGGGCAGTCGGTTAGAGCTAGGTGGTGCAACGACAACATGATGGCACCTTTCTAAGAGTAGCATGGGACTCAGGCATCACAATACTTGGTAGCTTAATGACCCTTAGGGATGAGCTGGTTGCTATATGAGGAGGTCACTCAAAACTTCCATGGGGCTTTAGTGATTTGTTGATGGTGTGGGGGACTTCATCACCATGGAAGGTTGGCTAACAGGAGGATTTCAGGAGGAGCTCATGTAGGGGAGACTTCATTCACATAGGGTGTGGGTTGTATCTTCAGGAGACCACCCCTGAAATGCACGAGGGGACTATTCAATAGAGTAGTTTCATGAGGAGATGATCAGGATCATATACTACCATGATGCTCTACTTAGTGGCGGCATGTAGAGGGCGTCGAGGGATGATGAGCTGGACAATGAATGGAGCGGGGGATGCTTTACGCCAGTCAGGATGGCTTGGGATCTTGGTAGGACAGGGCAGAGATCAAAGGTGACTCGATGGTACATTTGGGACCTTGGTATTGTGTGTAGAAACTTTTGGGGTTTGCTGATTGAGAAGGTGCTTGTTCAGGCATTGCTAGAGGACATGCAATTTTTGATGGGGAGGACTGTAATGTCCCCAATTAAATTAATTTGGCTAACATGTATTTCTAGTTTTGCAATTCGGTCATGGGAAATATTTCGGCATGTAAACTTAGGAAAATTGGGTGGAGGTAGTCCCCACTTAATTTTTGGAGAGATGGAGGCCACCAACATTAGAGAAAAAGGATTGATTAAGTTGGTAGTGGGATGTGGGGGCCACCCAAAAAGGGGAATTCAAACCCCTTAGGAAAATCAAATTGCTAAGGGAAGGAGGTCGAATTATTGGATGGAGGGACCCACATGAGGAGGCAAGAAGAAATTATAAATAGAAGAGGCATAGAAGCTATTGGGGGCTTTTTGTTCATTCATCTATTTTCCTTTGTTGCTCAAGCTGTTTAGTTGGGTCACGAGTGCTGCTTAGCATAGAGTTCTCCAAGGGGAGAACTCACCCTTCTTTTGGTGGACTTCGAGTGCCACCCTAGGGAGGTTAAATCGTACAAATTTGGAGAGGAGCTGGAGGGATTCAAAGTCAAACATTCAGCGACTCACTCAGCTAGTGCGTATTCCAGGAGGACGCAAGAGAGGATACACTTGGGTCATTTCGGTGGTCTTCCAGGTCGCAATTGCCGAGAGAATTTTGGCATATGATCTTTAGTGGGATATCATCCTTTTGGAGGAGTTTCGGAGTAGAAGATTGCTGCTTGAAGGCAACACGATCTGAAGCATCCAAGGCTAGTGTAGAAGTCACTCACTAGGCACATGTGGGAGTTTGTGAGACGAGTTTTGGAGTTGGAATTTGCCAGGAGAAATAAGGAGAACCTTGGGGCAGTATAACTCAACATTTTGTGAGTGATTGGAGGGATTTTTTTAGGAGTTTGCAAGTAGGCCGTATTTCCCAGCTGTTGGAGAAGGACGTGGTATTTGGGGTCATTTCAAGTTCAAAACTAGAGAAAACCCTTTTTGGGCTTTTGTGGGTTTGTTGAGAGGAGTCCGGGGTTAAATTTGCAAAATTTTCTGGGTAGTATTCAAGCCATAATCCTCCTTTTGTCCAGTAGTGCGTTTTATTATTAAGACGATAATTGCACCATTTTGTGGGTTTTGCAAGTGGTTGGTTTGGGGCAGACTCCTTTTTGGGTTTGGTTTAGTATTTTTGGTAGAAACTATATCTGTATGTTTAGGTGATTCTGGGCACCACAAAGCGTCGTTCTCAACATTTTCAGTGCAGTAGCAATTGTCAATTTTTGGGTCAGCGCAGAAGGATATTGTGCCAAAGTTTCCTAACATTTGGGGGTTATCTCTTACACCTAGGTTGCTCTAGCTTGCTTATGCAAGCCTAGGTTCACTTGTTCCTTGCTACATGTAGCCCTTATAGCTCATAATTTAATAAAATGGCTCAGCTTATTTGCCCAGTTTCTTGGTGTTTTTGATGGTGCATGCTTAATTGTGATTTTATTTGCTATAGTCTAGTTCATGTGTCTGTTATTAGCTGTAAATTTCAATTTGGAACATTACATCATAACCAAAACCTCCTTACGCAAATAAAGAAGCTTGAAAGTGCCAAGAAGTCACTAGATGACAAATTAGAACAACTTACTCAAAAAAGAAGTATTGAAGTCTTCAATCGTTTCAATTCAAGTTGAAGATAAAAGAATAAATACCAATCTAGTCAATATCACAACTCAAGAAGAAGAGAAACCTATAGAAGTTAAAACCAATTTAGATATTGCAGTTCAAATAATGGAAATTCCAACTGATGGTTCTGTAGCCAACTCAACAACAACAATACCTGAAGTAAATGAGGAAATTACCACACGCATGATAAGGGGAAATACAACCAATAGAACTCCTTATCGACATCCGAACCATAAGAGCAGACAACTAAGCCAGTCTATATATTCGAACCATTCCGAACCGGAATAACAGATTTATGTTGCAAGGAATACTAAAGTTTGCAGAATCCAGTGCTATGATAATAATTCATTAGAAAATTCTAGTGATCTAAAGATTCCACAAAAGGTTAATCTAGGATGGTCCGATCCATTCTTAGTCCGACAATTTTGTTTAGCACTCAGAGCATCATATTGTCTTATATCAACAAAGATGAAAGTTCAGAGACAAGAAGATATTCGAAATGGGAAAAGAGATCAAGCCCTTTCATCAGTAAGCTTTGAGGACAAAGCTTTTTGAAGAGGAAGGCAATGTTATGAATAAAATATTTATAAAATAATATAAATAATGTAAATAATAAAAACAATAAATAATGATTAAATAACTAGTAATTAGTTAATGAAGAGGTATGTCCCTAAGGACATGACCGATGGTGGAGAGGTACCTGCCTAGGGTCTATAAGAAGGTCCTCATTGTCATTTGTAATCATCACACATCAATTCTTTTATATAATATTCAATATACAATTACTTGTCCTACAATGGATGTCTTTGTCTTCGAAGTATTTTGAAGCTTACTTTGCTGTGTATACGAACTTTGTTCATCACACACCCCATTTTGCTGAGGGTTGTGGGGTGTTTTCAGCTCTCTCCTAGTGCCCTTCTTGGGACACAAGTCCTTGAAGGCATTAGAGACATATTCCCCACCATTGTCACTCCTCACTTCTTTGATCTTATTCCCGGTTTGGTTTTCTACCAAGGCCTTAAACTCCATGAACTTGGTTAAGACCTCATCCTTCTTCTTCATAAATAATATCCAAGTTTTTAACAAATAATCATCTATGAAAGTAACATAATACTTGTGTCTCATGAGTGATGGAGAAGGGAAGGGCCCATATACATTTGAATGCATCAACTCCAAAATTGCTTTGGCTCTGTTGTCTTGGCCCTGGAAAGATATCTTGGTATACTTGCCAAGTGTGCACCCCTTGCACACTCCATTCTTGTCAAGATTGTACTATGGTAGCCCTATGGCTATTTGCTATAGGATATTCAGCGCCTCATGATGTAAGTGTCCCATGCGCCTGTGCCAAAGTTCTCCTACATCTTTGCGCTGCCCACCTGCTGCCCTGTTGCTTAAGGCTGCACACGTATCAACCTGCAACATGTAGAGATTCTTCATCCTCACACCTATCTACTTCACTGATCCATAAGATAGATGAAACAATGTTCTTCTTTAGGCCTGGAACATAGAGGACATCTCTGAGATGGAGAGAGCTCCCAGACTCCCTCTCAAAAATGACAGTACCAACTCCCCTAGTCAAGTACTTGCCATTATCTCCTAGCTCAATATGAACCTGCATGTCCTTCTCCCGCTGGCTAAAATACTCCTTGTTCCCAAGCATGTAGAAGGACACTCTAGAATGATATACCATGTGTTGCTACCTACTAAGCTTGCTATGCGAGCTATCAATGAAAAATATATCTCAAACTAAGAAGCAAACCTATCTACAATAGCTGATGCAACCACATGATCCTTACTGGACCCCTTCTCCCTGTTAGGACACTTAGTAGCATAGTGCCCGAACTCATGGCAATGGAAACACTTGATCTTGCTTAGATCATTCTTCTCCTTCTTGCCCTTCTGATTGGTCTCGACCTTGCTTTTTTCCTTCTTGCCCTTGGTTATGGTACCTTTGCCTACCAAGGCAAAGTTCCCCTCATCTTTTGTCTTCACTAATCTACCATCTCTTGTCCCTCTCTGGATTTCTTCTTGAACACAGTGACTCCAAATCCTTTCCCAATTGGGAAAATTTTCTCTCCCACTCACTGCATCCTAGAGACCATACAAAGATTTATGGAGTCTTAGAAGCGCAAGACTCACAAGGTCTTTTTCTGCTATTGTCTCACCCACGCCACCTAGCTCATCTCGAACCTGAGTGAACTTTGAAAGATATGTGGCGATGGGCTCTGCTTTGCTCATCTGGCTACTTCTTAGATTCTCCTTGAGAGCTAGCTTTCTGACAACTGGAACCCTGATATAGATCTAAGATGGATTTAAACATCTTGTTGTCGCACAAATTGTCACGACAACGCTCAGACCGGGCGTTGTCACTCTAATCCCCGATCTCTCCGTTTAAGCCTATCTCCCGCGGCTAAGGGGGGTAGACCCTGTAAGAATATGGATGACCAACTGTGAACCAGTTGGTTTGGGAGACACGAAAAGGAAAAGCACTAAGTAGATTTGTTTAATTTGATGGACCAGTGCCTTATGGGTTTGGTGTCAAAACGATCTCTTAACAGATGTTGTAGGGATGTAAACTGTGCACAGCGATCATTTAACATCAAATAACTTCAAAAAATGCAAGATATCAGTGAATTCACAATGCTTTTAACAATGCTCTGGCAATTTAAAAGGAAATAAACTCCGAAAGATATAACCATATAAATTTGCACATCAACCAGATATTATATTAAGCATGCTAAGTCTCATAAAAGTAAACATTCATCCACATCAAGACTTAAATCATAGCAAAATAGAAAGCGATGAGATTCCCAAGCTAAGACTGAATTTGGCAAAAGTTTTCCACGATAATTTTTTTTTTTTTTTATGCTTTTCCGAATAAAATTTAAAGCTAAAATCTGAACCAGAACAAAATTTAAAATCTAATCTAAAGAAATATATTTATGATTTTCTATTTTTTATTTTTCAAAACAAAATTAAACTAAAAAAAAAAAATCTATTTTAAATCTATCTAAAACTAATTAAATTAATAAAAAAAATCTAAACCCAACCCTAAAGAACACTTTTTATGAAAATTTTTGGTTTTTTTATTTTTTATTTTATTTTTTAAATAAAACAAAACTCCAAAAAAAAATTTAACTGCCTACAATACTAAAACTTAAAAAAAATTAAAATCTAAATATTAGAACTCAAAATCTTAACGCATATATGAAATTAAAACCCTAAAAATGAAGACGTAACTTAACCAAACAAATAAAAGAAGAAACGATTTTCGTTGAGCACATGCATATATGTGAAAACATAAATACGTGACCCTTTTGAAAGCAAAATGCAAACGATTTTACCTGCGCTGACAAAATCGACTCATACAGTGACTGCAACTGATCGATTTCGGATTTTTTAGCCTGAAACCACGCTATACCATGGAAACTATGCATACAGCGCTCGATTTTAGCTGCTACGTAAATAAAAATACGCTCTTACCGTTCAGTGAAATGCCCGGACTGGATTTCTTGCAGCGTTTGAAAAGTCACGCGCGGATTTGTGATCGATTGCAGCAGCAAAAAATACCCATGCAGGAAGATTCACGCACAGGCCATCACACGTACAACTTCCCTGGCTCGTACAAGCTGCTGTGACTGCTGATTTGTTTGGTTGTGTGCAGGTGCGACTGGAGCGAAACCGGAGTAGCGGAATATGGCGGATATGGAACGGTGATGCTATGCAGGGTCCGCGTGGAGAGTTTGGTGATAAACAAATTTGAAAACAGCTACGTCAACCCACGACCCACGAATTATATCAACAAATTTGAAGCTGCTTTGTTTTTGTGTTTTGCAGGTGAGGTATGCAAGGTATGGCGGGCAGCGTTGAAGTTGATAGTGATGACGGCAAAAGGACACAACACACAGGCCGAGAGTTTTTTGTGGATGCAGTGAGTGAACTGGCAATGATTTTGGAAGAGCAGGATGAGAATGCGTGGGCAGCCTGAGGAGATGCAGAGGTCTGATAGCAATTCGATGGCAGATTCTGAAGGCGTAATGAAGGATTTGCTGAAAGGAGCTACTGCTGGTAAATACAGCAGTGTACAGGACGCCTTGAAACTTGATGGGAACCAGAAAAGCCCTGCAACCTGCAATGAAAACACAAGAACCTGGAGAATATATACAAAATTTGAAATGAAATCCTGCAAACCTGATTAAAAATTTCAAAATTTCAGCTCTATAAAGCCAGATTTATCAGTTATCATCCAAAAATCTTCAGAAAAAACTTCAGATTTACTAATAAAATGCTTTAGAAATCTCTCAGGTGAATAACACAAACTAAATGATTAACCTAGGGTCAAAACTAGCTAGGACCTGCAAAAAAATGCTTATGGGAGTTGGCTGGTTCAGCCTAGAACTTCCCCTAATGCCCAATGATCTTCAAGGGTTTCCTGCACAGCTCACTTCAACCGTCAAATAAGAGAGAAAAAGCAGTACTAGATCTCAAACACAATGGAGATACCTACCATTACATCAGAAACCCTAATACTACTAAAACCCTAGCATGTGAACAAGATACCTATGCTCAACAATACTCTTCATTACGCTGTCATTAATGGCTGAAAATTAAAATATGCAGAAATAAAATTTGCTCACAGCACATTAAGAGAGTAACGCCAACAAGCTTTTGACCCCAAAGTCTTCTTTATTAGCACCAGAAAAAAAAAGATTACACGAGAGCTTCTTCAGCACAAGACTCAGATCCAATGATAATCTCAAATGACCCCTAACACCCTACTTAAAGGAAAAAATCCCAATGGCTAGTTTGAGTGATCCATGTCAAAACGATCTCGACCGCCGATGAGGAT
>APFE031588777.1:22629-61424 GCA_000404065.3 Pinus taeda
GCAGATTGGGTTTACAACTTTAATAAGATCAGGAGAATGACGATGACTGCTGAATGGCACGAACATCTCGATCAAGCGCTGTCCCTTTTTGCGAAAAAAGGGGGGTACTGCTATGGGTAGTTGAGACGCAACGTTCAACACATCTCATATGTTGTCTTCTTCCCATGGAGATGAGGGATAATATGGCCTTTGACCCCTTCTAGAATGATCATCCTCACCTTGGCATCAATGTTATACTGGGCCAACTGTTGGGGATCTTGAGGTGGCACTATAGCCTGCTTTATAAACTCAAGCACGCCATTATCTTCCAACACCACTGATATCCGCTCATTCCATGAGCAAAAGTTAGAGGCTCCCTCTAAACTATTATCTGCTCTCAGTGCTTGGAACGCCATCTCGCTTATCCAAAGAATTGCTCTCCAAAAAACTCTAGCGCAAGCCTTCTTGACTGATTTTCACTCTTCACTTATTGATCAACTTGGTGCTGGTCTTTATGGTGATCTATGCTTTGATACCATGCTAAATTTCCATGAAACTCTGCAACTACTTACTGAATTATTGAAAACTAGGCAACTAAAAACTGAAACCAATTCACTTTCATCGAGATACGAAATTTCTTAACTGATAGTGAACGAAATATAAACACAGATAAAAACACAATCACACAAATTGTCACACTTGTTTATCTAGGAAACCCAAAATGGAAAACCGGCCTTCTTTTTTGTGATATTTTATTGATTGAGCAAATAGATCGATTACAAGGTAATCTGTCTTCTTGAGAACACACTTGTTCTCCTTCTATAGAATGTTGACTCTACTCTGCAATCCCCTGATCCTGCTCCTTCTTTCTTGTGTTCTGCTTGGCTCGAATCCTTTAGCACTAGGCCTCCTCTTTCATAGCGCATAAGACCTCCTATTCTTTAGGACCAACTCCTAAATCCTAGTGCAAAATTGCCTCCTATTTCGTAGCACAATTCTGACCTATTATTTAGCACAAGAAAACTCCTAAAAACGTGCGCACTAGCTCAATGATACGCACACCACAAGCAAAGAGATCTCACACAAACTTGTGACTCAACTAAAATTTGTTCATTCGGCCTTCTTTTATAGATTCGATCCATGCTAAATTAGGCAAGTACAAATTTAGAACAATAGTTGTGATTGACTAGTTCACTGAGTTGAATTGGTTCTCTCTCCAATCATCACTGGAGCTATAACTCGTCCTTCCTTCATTCAAAGACTGAAGTTCCAACTCATCATGAACTGAACTCATAACTGCCAGTCGATCTTGTAGTTAATTGAAGAAGGGATCACGTAACTGATCCTCCAACACTACACATGAACTCATGAAGTTATCCCCGCAAATTGGAAATAACCTCACCATCTCCATGAACTCACTCCATGGTCAAATAAAGACAAATCGTGGCCTTTCTGGCTAAGGCACGAGCCAAAGAAGACCTCCCACTTGCTACAATTTTCAACACTTTGGCTTTTCCCCTAAGTCGCACGAAAAATGTCTAGAAGTTTCAGAAATGGGGACGACCCGAAACACGACACCTGGAAAATTGAAATGCGACCGAAACGTCATATATATGTCTATATATATATTATAAATAGTCAATATTAAATAAATTATAGGACATTATTTTGCAAGAAAAGAAAGAATGAGACATATAAATGACATTTTAGAAGGAAACCCAAATTTATATTAACTCCAACAGATGATTACATGATGCAAATATAAAAAATTAGCCTTTATAGATGAGGCTTTAGATCCAAGACTCCAAAATTAGCCTTTATATGTGAGGCTATATGTGCTAAAACTAAAATAAAACATGAACTAAAGACAATCATGGCTACATTAACATATCATTACTAGTAAAAATCCTCATCCTCATCAGCAAAGATAGAACAAGATGCTTGTTCAGCAGAAAAGTTAACTCTACTAGTGCTTCCAGTTGCACTTGCATCACCATTGGCACAAATATCAAGCGCAGAAAGAGAGAGCTTTAAATCTGGACATTCTGCATCCACATCCCTTTCTTTATGAGGTCCACTTATATATTCTTCACCCCTATGAGACACAAGGCATAGGTTTGAATGCACATATACAAGGTCCTCTGCCTTTTGATATCACAACCTGTTGTGCTTCACACTGTGAATGAAACTGTAGGTGCTCCAATTTCGTTTTGCTGATGAAGAGCTTGCCACCTATGATAGAATACGAGTGGCAAGACTTTGCAAATGAACACCACTTGCCCCATGACAAGTCCACCACTTACTGGGTCCATGGTCCTCCTCTCATCCAAAGCTGATATGTCTGCAAAATTCACTAATCCAACATCAAAATAGGGAAATTGTTGCCGTACATTAGTTTGTAAAGAAGCTGGAAATATCCTCTGAAAGGATTTCTTCACTCCATTGGCCACCTCCTTGTCCTTATGTGGAGACTTCCTCTTCCAATTGCTTTCAGCACATAGTTTTAAAACTCTAACTCCGAAACGGTAATGACTCCGCCGGCTCAATTTCAATGACTCAGTCGTTGTAAAATATACATTAAATATTTATTTTTTTTTATAAAAAAACATAATTTTAAAGATTTTAAACATAATTTTAAAGATTTTCATTCATTTTTCCAAACACACACATTATAATAAGATACAAGACAAATATGAATCAAAGTAGGCTCATGAAACCAATCCATTATATCAAAATGGTACCTAATGGCAATACATAGTCAACTGTCATACATGATCAAAGACTCAAAACAATAAACACATAACCAAGGAGGCTAGAAATGGCCTCTACAACAAAAGTAAACTGTGACGTGACCAGACTCCAGTACTAGTACTACTGGCTAGTAGCTACTGCGAGAGGAACCAAGATCATGTCGATCAATCTCTGGATCATCATCAGAGTCAGACAGGGTGCACCACACACACACTTATATCCTCACCCCAATAGGTTGGGTTGCATGTACACACACACGCATTCATATCTTCCCACCACCCATCAATTACAATAATATGTATACACGAATACATATCTCTTCAGCACCTACCGCCCAATGTGTGTTTGTACACAAATATGCACACAAGCACAAACATATATTACTCTATACAATCAAGTCAGTTGAAGAAAACCTTTTATAAAAGGACTTTAAAGTTAATGAGTATTATTTTTCAAAGGATTTTCCCAATTATACCTTCACTTTATTTACATGATGCAGGGCATGCCTAAGGATTATTATAATGGGTAAACTATAGTAGAAAATAACAGTGGAGAATGATTTTAACATGCTTTCTTCCTTTTCTTGTGAACAATTGACAAGTTAAATTTTACTTTTTGTCATAGTTTCCCATTTACACATCCAACCACCAAACGTACTTCATAGTTCATAAAAATAGAAAATTTGGGCCGGTTTGACATCTATCTAATTTTATTATAGTTATCTCAATCTGGCAGCAATTCATTCAAGTCATTGTGTTAGCATCTTCCCTCTCTCGAGTACTAAACATTACTGGAAAAATTCAGTGTCCTGTCTCATTGGCCCTCGTTCACCTGTGATTTCCATGTGATATCTGATTCCTATCTATGTGATGTCCGATTCCTATCTATGTGATATCTACAGCTATCATGCTATGATAGCATATCTACCTAGTTTATCTATGCACTTACTTGGTTTATCTATGCACTTACTTGGTTTATGATTTATCTATGCCCTCAGGACTGACTCGGTAGAGGAAATGACCGAGTTGACTCGGCCAAACGAGCCGTTTCCTCCACCGAGTCAGTCCTAAGGGCATCGAATCGGACCAACTTAGCCGTTTCCGTTTCAGAACGACCGTTTTTTAAAACAATGTTTCAGCATTGAATTCTTCAAAAAAATTTGGATTCAGAGCTTGTACCAAAGTGTGCAATGGAGTGTTGAAGTCATTCCACTTGGTAACAATAATGGACCTCACTTGTTCAACAAAATCAAAATCCACATAAAGAAGAGTGGGAGCCTCCTGTGTAATATTTTCCATTGTTTTTTCAACCATGGTATCCATGCCATCATAAACCTCTCCTAAGAAAGGTTTCACTGTGGTTGCAACTCAAATAAGATCAAATGCAGGTGATGTGAACTTGAGCAGGAAATCAATCTTGCTCCACCAATCTTCATCAACCAACACCCTCCTCACCATACTTCCCTTCTTTGAATCTGCCTGTCTCCACTCGGCCCAAGTTGCACCCACCACCATACTCATTAATGCATTTTTAACATCAACAAAACAACACAACATGATGAAGTTTGAGGCATATTGTTGATTTTGGGTAGCATCGGATGTGCTCTAGCCACAAAATTTGGTGGAGAGGTTGGGGCAAATGAGATCTCCAATACCTAGAAAGGGTTTGGGCAGATTCTAAACAGATCAGGAGATATTAAAATAATTAATATTTTTAATGAAGTCCTTAAGTCTAAACTTAGGGAAAATAAAATATTAATGTGTATTAACATGAATCTATGTTATTGAGATGTCAACAGGAAAAGTATAAGAGGAGGCTTGAGGGTCACTTGGAGATCACACTAAATGATCAGTCATTCTATTCTCTAGAGTGGGGTTTGCTACGAGAGATAGAATCAGTGATTGGGAGAGTAGTTGAGGGGCATTGAGTGTAGAGGAACAGAGAAGGCAGAGATTGTGTCAGGAGAGCAGCACAACAGCCAAGGAGGGTGACATAGAGCCAGCAAAGGCTCATGTAGGGCCACACAAAGGCAGCCAAGTGTTGCGCAGAGCACCAGAGGGGCCAGCGTAGCCGACACAGAGGCTCCCAGAGCTAACGCAGGGCCTTCTGGGGCTGACACAAGCCAAGAAAGGCCGACGCAAGGCCAGCGTGAGACAAAGAGGGGCTGACGCAGTCCAGATTGGGCAAACGCTAGGGTTGTAGGAGCAATTTTGTGCCGAGGAGCTACTGGAAGGGTTTTCCGGGGTTTCATCCAGAAGATTTGTTAGAAACTGAGAGGTATCACTGCCAAGGAAATTCTTTGTTGGGTAGGCCAGTTTCAACACCTAGATTTTACTCTGATATTGCTTAATAAGGAAACCCTCAGATAGCTACACCGGTTTCTCGAATTGGGTTTTTTTGAGGACATTAGTCCAAAAATAATGGTGTCATATGGCGTGTTTGTTTCTGTTTCTTTTAGTTGCTGATCTGTAATATGTTGAGCAGGCACTGGTGTTTATTTTCAGTATTTACATTGTAAATAACTTGTTAAGTAAAATAACAAGTGGGTAGGAATAAATCAGATAAAGTGCATGGAGGGTTTCTAACTAAGTAAAATTAGAAACTTCAACATGGTATCAGAGTGTGATTGCAGATCACAAGAGGACTAAGAGACATCACCCAAGCGGAGCAATAACAATAAAAAATAATTGTCCTGAGGTGACAGAAGTCGTTTCTAGCAGCGCAGAAGCCAAGGAAGTGTGATGCAGAGCCAACTAGAGCCACGAAGAAGAAGTCGGGAACTGCGCAGAGCCTTAGAGGCTAGCGTTGCTGACATAGAGGGCCAGAGGGCTGACACAGGGCATCCCAGGGCTGACACAGACCCATCCAGGGTGACGCAAAGAAGGGTTGACGCAGTTGACAAAGAGGCAGTTGCTGGGGACTAGAAGGCTGCAGGAATATTGCAGAGTGGAGCTGGTGAGGTACTGTAGTCAGAACAATACCTGACAGAGTAGGGCCAAAGGAGTTGTTACCGAGGGTTTCTAGCCGAGGAACTTGGATCAGTAGTGTAGTTGCACAAGACGATCAGAGTAGGGGGCATCTCGACAAGCGGCAGAAGGATTTCCTGGAGGGAAATCAGGATTCAGAGGTAGTCCAGAAGAGAACTTCCAGACGGGAACTAGAGACTCAAAGGAGTTGAATAGAGAACTTCCAGGAGGGAAGTAGAGGAGCGTCATGGCACTGCACGGGGTAAGAGACTAGGATAGACTAGATGGAGCATCGAACTTCGCAGTCTGGAATGCCGGAATCTTATTAGTGCTTGACAGGAATCGTGTCAAGAACTTCGCCTTGAAGGTTATAGCTATCCCAGTCGACTCCAATGATAATGACATGTACAAGGAGACGATGGCGAGGGCCAAGTGCATTATCCTTGACGGGGTCAAGGATAATGTGGTACCACATATAGCTAAGAAGGAAACGACTGTTGAGATGTGGGAGGCTCTCAAGAACCTGTACCAACATACTTTTGTGCAAAGAAGAAAGCTACTCGAGAACCAGATGAGGTTGTATTAGATGAAGAAGGGTCAAACGATTGATTCCTTCCTCGGAGGACTGAATGAGATCCGAGATCAGTTGATTGCTATAGGGGCGACACCAGATCGGGAGCTTATGGTGAGGACAACCTTGAATGCTATCTCAGAAGAGTGGGAAGTGTTTGTTCAGAGCATCCTGGGTAGAGGGACTCTCCTACCTTGGGATGAGATGTGGGCAGCGCTTCGCTAGGAAGAGATCAGACGATAGTCAAAGACAGGTAGTAGCAGCGAAGGGATCAAGGCCAAGCAGGAGGAGGAGGATGTGGCCCTAGCATCTGAGGGAACGCAGGAGAAGCAGAAGAAGAAAGATTTGTCCAAGATCAAGTGCTTCCACTATGGGGAGATGGGTCACTATGTGACCTAATGCCCAAGGAAGAAGAGTAAGGGAGAGTCTTTCGAGACTAAGGCAGCGCCAGCACGGGAAGAGAAGGAAGTTTTGCAGACGATGATTGTGCCATGAGTGCACACACGCCACTTGAGTGGAAGTGGGGAGACATCGAGCTATAGTCAGGTGGACTACAGGCGATGAGGGCCAGGATCTTCGAGGTACCCAACCTCTTGGATTAGACCTTGTTACGGGAGCCCCAACGAGGGGTAGCAGGACTAGCTAAGTGGGTAGAGACGGATGCAGATGGAGCGACAGAGAGAGCTACAGTGCAAGATTCCTAAGACAACGCAAAGCTAGGAGGTTGCAGCAGTGCGAGAGGCATAGGAGTGTTGCACCAGTGCAGGAAGGCACAGCGAAGTGTGCAATGGTGCGAGATGCAGCGAGTTGTTGCAGTAGCACAGAGGTCAGAGAGAGGGAGCACTTATCAGCGGCAGAGGGAGCTTCAACATTAGTGGGTGTTTCTAGCCCAACAGGGAGGTTAGTTGGGAGATCAGTTACTTACTTCTCAATAACTGAGTTGCAATACAGCAGTGGGTAGCACGATGCAGCATGATGAGAGGAGGTGCAGTGCGGATGCAATGTTGGGAGAAAGGACGAGCAACAGTACAGATGCAGAGGGAGCTATTGTACGGATGCAGCAGTGGCAGTGGTAGAACCATGGGTAGCAGTATAGGAGGCAGCAGTGCAGAGGATGTTGGGCAGGAAGGCCTAGCATCAGCACAGGTACCGATGCTGGATGATCAAAGTAATACTCAGTGAGGAGTATTGCTAGAAGACAATCCTCGCTAAGAGGGAGTGTTGATTTGGGTTAGCATCGGATGTGCTTTAGGTACGAAATTTGGTGGAGAGGTTGGGGAACATGAGATCTCCAATACCCAGAAAGGGTTTGGGTAGATTCTAAGCAGGTCAGGAGATATTAAAATAATTAATATTTTTAATGGAGTCCCTAAGTCTAAACTTAGGGAAAATAAAATATTAATGTGTATTAATATGAATCTGTGTTAGAATGGTCCAAAAGACATGGATCAAGCAAGATCTAATGTTAGTGGTTGATTAGGGACTTAATCTCGACGGTTGAGATGTCAACAGGAAAAGTATAAGAGGAGGCTTGAGAGTCACTTGGAGATCACACCAGATGATTAGTCATTCTATTCTCTAGGGTGGGGTTTGCTAAAAGAGATAGAATCAGTGATCAGGAGAGCAGTTGAGGGGCATTGAGTACAGAGGAACAAAGAAGGCAAAGATTGTGCGGGGAGAGCAGCGCAACAGCCAAGGAGGGTGACGCAGAGGCAGCCAAGTGTTGTGCAGAGCACCAAAAGGGCTAGCATAGCTAACGCAGAGGCTCCCAGAGTTGACGCAGGGCCTCCTGGGGTTGGCGCAGGCCAAGAAAGGCTGACGTAGGGCCAGCGTGAGACAGAGAGGGGCTAACGGAGGGCCAGCGTGGGCAGATGCTGGGGTTGCAAGAGCAGTTTTGTGCTGAGGAGCTGTCGAAAGGGTTTTCCGGGGTTTTAGCCAAGAGATTTCTCTCAAACTGTGAGGTATTACTGTTAAGGAAATTCTCTATTGGGTAGGCTAGTTTCGGCACCCAGATTGTACTCTGATATTGCTTAATAAGAAAACCCTCAGAGAGCTGCACCGGTTTTCTCGCATTGGGTTTTTGCATGGACATTAGTCCAAAAATAATGGTGTCATATGACGTGTTTGTTTCTGTTTCTTTTAGTGGTTGATCTATAATATGTTGAGCATGCACTGGTGTTTATTTTCAGTATTTACATTGTAAATAACTTGTTAAGTAAAATAACAAGTGGGTAGGAATAAATCAGATAAAGTGCATGGTGGGTTTGTAACTAAGTAAAATTAGAAACTTCAACACATACCGTGTCTCAACAACTTAAAACAACTCCAATTCGGAGTATTCTCGATATATTGCTTAAGATTGGTGGTGGTTGGTGATGAATTTTATAATCTCCCTAGCCTGCCCTGTGACCTCCTTAATCCATTCTGTTTTTGCCTCAATTTCTTCTAAAATTAGATTCAAATTGTGGACAATGCAAGGAGTCCAAAATATGTGATTGTGTCTATTCTTAATAATCAAGCATGCAACTTTGCAAAAAGTTACATTATCTGTGATAACTTGCACCACATTTTTTGACCCTACTTGTTCAATGGGAAAAATTAAAATATCAACAATGAACTTACTATCCTTTATCTCACCCGGACAATCTTTTGCTTTGATGAACATGGCTGCTTTTGGTGATGATGCAATGACATTAATCAAAGGCCTACGTCTTGTATTAGTCTAGCCATATGAGATAATAGAAACCCTTGTACTACACTGTGAGGAGCTTCGTTAATCACTCTCACCAAATCTTGGCAATATAGGGATCGAACCACATTAAAGGGGATGCCACAACCAAAGATGGCCCTTGCCACTCTTGAGTCAACTTCTTCTCTCCCTTGACTATCAAGAATTTTCATCAATCTGCTGTCTTGAATTGGAGTTGATGGCTTTGATAACTTTGCTTCTACTTCTAGTGCCCTCCTCTTTCTTGCTTCCTGAACAATCCTTGGCTCAACGCTATCAGACATGCAAGGATTGGTAGTGCCCATGCCGATTTTTCTTCTTTGACCCTTCAAACTTTGAACATCATCGCTCTCTTTCTTGAGTTTAGCCCTCCCCTCTGCATTTTTGGTATGTGCACACACATCAATACCCTTTATCTCTTCATGCAAAATGTGAGCCTTCACTCTTGTGTAAGAGCCCTTGAGGGTCTTTTCATTTTTGCATAAATTGCACTTGCATGTACCACCGGAACCTATCTGCCTCACTTTGATAACATACTTCCATAGAGGATAATATTCTTGCTGCCTACTTGCTTGAGTGGATTTAAGGGTAGTTGAAACACAACTTTGAGAAGCCATGGTTGCTGTAAAATTAGAATAATACAAAGTGAAAAACTCACCCAATTTAGGGGCACTTGAAACAATACTTTGAGAAGCCATGAATGATGCAAAATTAGGAAAAGAAAACTCACCCAACTAGCTGCTGCCCACACTCCAAAATACAAATAAACTCCTTGCTGCTGCTATAGGAAGCTCTTCTTGCAAAACAATGTGAGAAATGAGCGAATGAAGTGCATTTTTAAAGAAACGAAGAGACTCATAGGGTTTGTAGAGAATTATATTCTTCTCATCTTCTAGAGAATTCCATTTGTAATTTTTTTTAATTAAATTTAGCTAACAGCCACATAAAAATTTGTTTATTAGTGTGTTTTGGTGTTAGATGGGGACCACGCCCCCTTTCCACTCATTGAGATGACTGAAAAAGGCCCAAAAAACTTTCTATTATTATTTTTTTTTTCCCGCCAAAACTCGTTCTGTTGTGGCCAAAACACTGCCGGCCATACTGTCTAGCATTTCGATATAGTGAAATGCTGTACAGTACAACTGGTGGTGTTTCGGTGACATTTCAATCAAGTTTCGGTGTTTCGGGCCATCTCAGGTATTGGTACACAACTAAATCTGGCGTTTCCAGCAACATAGCTTTTCCTAGATGCCTTTGCTGATTGAACCATGATTTCTATGGAATGAGGGGGAAAAACAGTGTTGTAGGAGAAAACAAGAATTCTGGTGGAAAAATCCACCTAAGTACTTGGAATTCCTTCAAATCTGCAATTTTCCCTTCAGCTGCACGCCATAAAACCTCAGAGCTCCAACCTGCATGAGAAAATGTGAAAAAGGAGTGTTGTGTCACCTTTTTAGTGGCTGTGGGTCACTTTTTTGAAGGATATGTGTCCTAAAATTCGGACACAATTAGACCTCGTGTCAGAGATGTGTTTGGCATGTGTCGTATGTGAAATCAAGATACAATTAGGGCATGTGTTGGACGCATATTTGGCCTGTGTACTGTGCACAGGGCACATGCCAGACACATGTCCAATCGTGTCTGTGTCCAACATGATGGATGTGGTCACTGAGGTGCATAAGGGAGTGTCCTGTTACGTAGGATGCAGTCTATTTTAAGGACTTGGCACTTCATTGTAAGATGCCCCAAGGGGCCAAGGGAGACTAGAAGATATCTGTGAAGGCTGGTTTCCCTGGTAAGGTGTCTTTAAGGTCATCTCGTGTGTTAAAGATTCTCTCTGTGTAATTTTAGTTTGTTTCTAGTTGTAGTGTTGTTTATGCATTTTGGGCAAGTTCATATTTATGCGTTTATTAATTATTATACCATTTTACAACTCTTTTCGTGAATGTAGTTGAAGTTATTCTACCTTGTTTGTCTTGAACATTATTTAAGTGAACTAACTAATTAGAGGTTCACAGTTCTATCTTTTGTTTGCTGCAGGGATCCCCTATGGTTCGGTGAATCTACTATATGGTGTCGATGAAAATGAAAGCAAGGTATGATTAAAGAAATGTAGAAATCTAAATTGTAACCATTTTATAATTTTCAACTTGTGCTAATCTGAAAATGGAGTTGCAAAATTATCTGGTTTTAGAAATGCAACTTTCTGACTCCATTTACAGAACTGTACCAGTAAAAGTCTACTCTGATACAATACGATAAGATAGAGTGATAGCTCCTGTCAAATGGATAGAATGGTTTATTAGCATTAACTATTATATATGTGTACTGTTTGAAAGAATACACTTATCCAAATGGAACTAAATTTGCATAAGAAATCATCTTTCTAGATCTACCGTGGTATTGGCTTCAGGGATGCAATATTTAATGTTAGAGCATCATCATCTTGAGTGGCAATATTCATATTAGCGTTTACAGCTCCACAACATGGAAGCTGCTATACCTGAATGTGTTATTTATTTTCTATTTTTATTTTTATCTTCTAGGCACTTATCTGCATTTCAAAGATGGTACCTAGTGTAAACCCCTTGGCACTGACTATTGTTCCTGACCTGGTAGGAATATTGAGTGACGCAGGCAACAGAGGCAGCCAGCCTGGGAGGTTGACCCTGAGACCTGCATGAAGCTCAAAGCACTAAACCACTTAAGCTAGCCAACTGGGCTATCTTAATGTGTTATTAAGCATTAACATTTGAATTATAACAAGAACACAAGGGAATCTGTGGCTGTATGGGGTTGGTGGTATGAAGGTGTTACACCCTTTAATATTAAAAACAGAATCTTTCTGAACACTATTAATGCACATGGTATTTTAAGTTCACAAATGAAGTTTAATTTTCAGAAAAGCATGCAAACACAGCCTGGATTCTGGAGAAAGAGAGCTAACACTTGTGCTAAGAAAGACCAAGGAAGCCACCTTTGAAAAGCTCAACAAAGGAAAATTCTTAAGTGTAGCAAGGAGAAATTTTAAGGCTTCCTACATGGTATTGTCCCTGTGCTGCTTATACACTGGATATTTAATAGCAATGAAATGATAGGTCACCCCTTACAAAGAATTAAGATACATGGATCGGAGGATTAAAGGATCATTGAGGAACTATACCCAAAGCCTTTCAAAATGACTGCCATATTTAAGGGGAGAGCTTGGCATGAGATTCTTTTTGCATGTATAAGTTGATGATTAGGCCATCCATTTCTTTGGATGGGAGTATTCTCCTCTCTCAGGGAACATTGTCATCTTAATGGAGGTGGTCCATGGCATTCACAGGGTTCTATGTGTTGACCACTACTTGTCAACTACCCATAGCAGTACACCCCCTTTCTTCGCAAAAGAGATAGTGCTTGATCGACGTGTTCGTGCCATTCGATTGTCATCATCAGCCCGATCATGTTATGTTGTAAACCCAGTATGCATGTGTAAATTGTAAATAATCTTAGCAGATCTGAGTCATGTATGTAAAATTGCCTAGGCAAACCTAATTTTCTAGTGATAATCTACGTTCCGAAAGGTTTTTTGTCTCACCGATCCATGATTGGCAGAGTTTTCCTTCAGCTTAACCCCAAAGCCGGAATGGATTTTATCATTAGAATCTTAGGGGAATTCTAGTGTGCTTCGAGTTTATGTAAAAGTAATTTTGAAATAATTCTAACTATTTGGTTAGGTTACTACAAATTGCTTGATCTACTAGATTATAGTTGTGTCGCAGAACTAAGTTGTTTATGAGGGTCTATATCAAATGGGTTTTCTCCCTTAAGATGTAAAATTGTAAAAGTCATGATGTAAAGTGTCTTGAAGGCTAGAAAATGTTTTAATCCTCTCATAAGTCCTAAGTTCTAGGTCCTAGGTGTTTTTTCCAAAGGCTAAGTTCGAGGGTCAAAAAAAAAATAATTAAAAAATAAAATAAAATAAAATAAAATGAAAAATAATAAAACAAAAAATAAATTTGAAAATAAAAATAAAATAAAATAATAATAAGTCAAAGTTTTGAGTAAATAAAGCAAAGTTTAATTTTTTAATATATTAAAATGCATTTAAAATTTCGACGAATGAGATTAAAAGGGATTTTGATCCTCATCGACGATCGAGATCATTTTGACATGGATCACTCGAACTAGCCGTTGGGAAATTTTCCTTTAAATAGGGTGTCTGGGGTTATTTGAGATCAGATTGGATCTAAGAGTTTGGTGTTAAAAGAAAGCTCTCTTGTAGTCATTTTTTGTGCAATAAAGAAAAATTTTGGGGTTGAAATCTTGCTGGTGTCACTCTTTTGGAAATGTTGTAAGATCTTCTATTTTTCTGCATAATTTTATTTTCAGCCATTGATGATAGCTTGATGAAGATCGATTCAGGCATAGGTATCTTGTCTAATCTCTGGGGTTTGAATGATAGTTTAGATTCTGAAATATAATGGCAAGTATCTCCATTTGATCTGGATTTCACTATTGTTTTCTCCCTATATTTTAATGGTTGATTTTAAGCTGTGCAGGAAATCTTAGTTTTGAGTTTGCCGGGCGTTAGGGGAAGTTCTCGGCTGAACCAGCCAACTCCCAGATTGTGTTTTCTGAAAGAGCCTAGCCAGTTTTGATCCCGGGCTTATCATTTAAAATTTTTTTGGTGAATACACGAAGGGTTTTTCTGAAGCACCTCACATTAAGTTTAAAATTCTGAAAAATATTTTCTGTGGCATAATGATAAATCTGGCTATTTAGGAGCCTTTAATTTGTAATTACTGTAATTATTTAGCTGATTTTTGTTAGGGTTTAGGTTTTAATCCTTGCATATATTATTTCTGGGTATTTTGCTTTTGCTGGTACAGGTTTTGGAGCTGAGGATATAATCTCGTCCCGAAGCTAGATCTAGGCCTTGGAGGGTAAGATCTAGCCTCAGCATCATTTTTGCAAGGATAGTCTTCAGCGGATTTTCAAATTTTCTGAGGGAATTTGATGGTTTATCAAAGTTGTTTTGCTGCTCGGGGTTTATTTTTATTTGCAGGAAGAAATTTTTGATTTTTTTTAAAAGAGAATGTTGCTGCTTCACTCCCACGCTGTCTCACGCTGTCCGCTCAGCCACCCTTGTCAGCAGCTATCACTCCACACTCTTGCTGCCCATCCACTGCACGCATATCCCTCAGTCTTCACGTTGTTCCATTGTCCACTCGTTTTTATTGATGCGTTTAACTTTGCTGCCATACACCTGCACTTTCCCTTCAACCCTCACGCGATCCCATATCCTTTGCTGCTCATTTCCTAACCTGCAATCGAGTCCCTACGCCTTCACCTGCAGCAAAACCTTCAAACGTTATCACGCTGCTCCATCTCACATTTCTCAATCCATTTCTTACGCCATCACCCCCTCATCGCATATCCAAACTGCGTCATACCTGCAAGAAAAAAAAAGAAAAAAGAACGAGTTCACCGCTACAGCCCACACATTTCCCCTTGGCTGTCTGCAATCTCCAGCTCCAAGCTCCACGCTGCCTCGCCAGCTCCCACGCAGCTATACTCCCTCATCGTGCTACCTGAGTTTGATCCCCTCCACGTTCCACGCATCTTCTGCAGCCTTCAACTTGCAAAAACAAATTCTCCACGTTGCCACTGTCAAGTTCTCACGCAAGCTTGCAGAGAAAAGTCATAAAAAAAAAAATGGATTTTGATTTATGCGGGCTAGGTTTAGCATAAGTTTTTGTTTTGTTATGATATATGCGTACGAACACCAAAAGGAAAATTCGATTTTTTGTTTTTGGTTTTGATTTTAGTCAGCATTTTGTTAGGTTTTAAGTTTAGAATTTTTTTTTAATGTGTTAGGTATTGCGTATAGGTTTGATTTTGTATATATTTATTTGAATTTTGATTTTATTAATCTAGGTCTAAGTTTAGAATTGATTTTAGTTCTATTTTGATTTTCTTTAAGTTTAAAATTTAAAAAATAAAAAAGTTCTATTTTAGATTTAGTTAAAGTTTAGTTTAATTTTCAAATTTTGATGATATCAAAAAAAAAATATATCCATAGTTTAGTTTTCTTTGGGTTAGGCTTCAGTTTTGATTTTTTTAAGTTTAGTCTTGTTTTAACTTTAAAGTGAAAATGTCATAAAAAATTAGTTTAAAAAGAAAAAAAGAAAAAATTCATAAAGGTTAAAATTTTTTTAATTTTTTTAGACTTAGTTAGGATTTTAGTTTTGTTTAATTTTAGATTTAAAAATTTATTAAAAAATATGAAAAATTATTTTATAGTTTTAGATTAGATTTTAATTTTGTTCTATGTTGATTTTTTAGCTTAGAATCATAAATATTATTTAAAAATTAAAATATTTTGAAAAGGCTTAACAAAAAATTGAAAATTCAATTCTAGTGACTTTTGCAGTATCTACATTCCATTTTCCTATAGTTAAATGTACTTAAAATTTCATTTAAAGATTAGCTATTGAAAAGTGGGGAATCTTTTCGTGAGCGGGTTAGCATTTAAATTTCGTGATTTAATGTATTCAATCTTTATAAATTTAATTGCTAGATCATGATTATGGCGTTGTGCCTTTGTTGAATATCTTACATTGCTCGGGTTATTTGATGATAAATGATTATTTTATATGGTTTATATTTCTGCAACATTTAACAAATAATCATTTAATCATTAATTCCATAAGGCACTAGTACATTAATTCCTAAAATCAATCAAGTACTGGTATTGCCTTACTGTGTTTCCCAACCCAACTGGTCCACAGTTGGTCATCCTTTATCCCATAGGGTCTCCCCCCCTTAACCGCGGGAGACGGCTTAAACGGAGAGATCGGGGATTAGGGTGACAACCCCCAGTCTGAGAGTTGTCGTGACAATCTGTGCGACAACATTTTTTGGCGCCGTTGACGAGGATACTTTATTCTCGGTGTTTCAACGACTTTTCATCATTCATCGTTCATCTTTCTATCATTTGTTTGAGTCGGCAATGACAACTTTTTTTGGCACCATTGCTGGGATAGAGTTTTTCTGTCCCTAGCATTTCAACGACATTCATCTTTTCATTTCTCATCATTCTTTCATCTTTCACGTCTCTCATTTAAGCTGGTAGAGTCAACATTTTTTTGGCATCATTTGGATCTTTTCATCACCTTATCTTTCATCACATCAGCCACTACTTTTCAGTTCGTTTCTTGTTTGGGTGGCAACTTCATTTTATTTCTTTTATTTTTCCCGCACAAGAAGCCTCCCTCATATCAGCTTGTTTGCTGCTTTTTGGATCCTAGAATTAGATTCATTGTTCAAGTGGCAACTCCATTTCTTTCATCTCTTGATTTTCTTGAGCAGAGATCTCTTTCTATCATCCATCTGGTCCCTCATTATTCATCATGGATTATTCGTTTAAACCATGTCATTTTACTGATGATCTCCATGATGTTCCGGAAGTGGCCATTTCTAAATTACCTTTGTTCTCAGGTAGTGATTCAGTTGCTGTTAAAAAACATTTAGGCAGGTTGTATAATGATCATATATTGTAGACCCCCTCAGTATAATCATGAAGATGTCAAAATGAGTCTATTTGTCCTTTCTTTAGAGGGTGATGCTTTGAATTGGTTTAATAATTGTCCTAAAGATTCTTTCACTTCTTTACAAGACATTTTCGGTGCTTTTAAAGATAGATATGGTGATCCAGATAGCTCGCCTTGTGCCCCTAAAATTGTGCAACAGAATGAAAGTAATCTTATGAAAGGTCCAGCTGTCGATGAAATATTTCAAGACAATTCTTCATATCAGAATGTGCCATCCACCTGTACCATTGCAGATCAAATCCATGATAGTGGAAAAGCAAGGACAAATTATAAAATCAGTGTCAACAATGAAAAGGAAGATCAGAAGCAAATTATACAAGAACTAATGCGGCTGGTAAAAAATATGGAGATCAATCAAACTAATTACGCCAATGATGTGAGAACTTTATGCACCCACCTAGAAAAATGTAATAAGGAGATGGAGATCATGCAAAATCAGCATGCTAAGGAAATTGAGGCCATGAAGACTAATCATGCCACAAAAATTAGTTTTATGCAAAGCAAGTTATCAGGCTTAGAGGAAAATATGACGACCATGAAAGCTAATCATGATAGGGAAATTAATTCTATGCAAAATAAGTTATTGACCATGGAAGAAGACCATGCCAGGGAAATCAGTGCTGTGAAGGTTGAACACTCTAGTCAGATGGATGCCATTACAATACAGGTTCAGAAATTTCAACAGCTGTCAGAGGATGAAAGAAACCAGGAAACATCAATAGATCAGGAGCCTCCTTATATGTTACAGCAAGCTCCATTATATTATGAGGTCCTTTGTTCCATTGAAAAGTGGATAATTGAAGGTGATTTGGATAAAAGGGAAATTAATAATCAGGTTGATGCTCACACGGTTAATCCACTAGTCATAGAAGATCAAGTTATAACTCATGGCACCTGTGAGATTGATCCATCATCCTTGACAGGACAAATGCAGAATGAAGAAAGACATGTCACACATATCTTATGTACTTCATCTGAGAGCTTTGAAGTAGAAAGTTCCACATCATTAGTGATACAGCGTGCCACGAAGAAAAAGCACAAGAAAAAGAAAATGAGAAAAAGATTTGATGCATCAGATGGTCGCGAGCAGCTGGATTTTCGGATAGGAGAAAATCCTACAGTATACAGAATTGGACATGGCACATCCGATAAGCAGCTGACAGATTTGCTGAAAGCAGGCAAATGCTCAGTATACACTATATTGAACACATTTGATGCCATGGGGCATCCTCTGTATTTCTAACCCTACTTCTTGTTTTTTCAGTGTTTTCATTTCTGTTTTAGGATTAGATTTACTTTTCCAGATAGTTCATAAATGAAGAGCTTATATCTTTCATGTGCTTAATGTTATACGATGATTTTTGAATGGACACTACTTAATTTTGTTGTTATGTGTTGCGTTGATGCAGATTCTGGATTCTCACATTCCTACAGTGCTGCAATGTGTCCCCAAGTAGAGCCAAATGTTGACCACTACATGTCAACTACCCATAGCAGTACACCCGCTTTCTTTGCAAAAGGGATAGCGCTTGATCGATGTGTCCGTGCCATTCAACTGTCATCATCAGCGCGATCATGTTATGCTGTAAACCTAGTCTGCATGTGTAAATTGTAAATAATTTTAGTAGATCTGAGTCACTTATGTAAAATTGCCTAGGAAAACCTAATTTTCTAGTGATAATCTACGTTCCAAAAGGTTTTTTGTCTCACCGATCCATGATTGGTAGAGTTTTCCTTCAGCCTAACCCAAAGTCGGAATGGATTTTATCATTAGAATCTTAGGGGAATCCTAGTGTGCTTCGAGTTTATATAAAAGTAATTTGGAAATAATTCTAACTATTTGGTTAGGTTACTACAAATTGCTTGATTTGCTAGATTATAGTTGTGTCGCAGAATTGGGTTGTCTATGAGGGTCTATGTTAAATGGGTTTTCCCCTTTAAGATGTAAAATTGTAAAAGTCATGATGTAAAGTGTCTTGAGGGTTAGAAAATGTTTTAATCCCCTCATAAGTCTTAAGTCCTAGATCCTAGGTGTTTTTTCCAAAGGTTAAGTGGGTCCAAAAATAAAAAAACTAAATAAATATAAAAAAATAAAAATAATTAAAAAATAAAAAGTAAGATGAAGATGATCACCATAATGAAGGGGGGAACTTAGCGTGAAATTCTTCTTGCGTGGATAACTTGCAGATTTGACTATCCAATTATTTGGATGGGAGTATTCTCCTTTCTCACAGAGCACTCTCATCTTCAATGGAGGTAGTCCAAGGCATTCACATGAATCTTTGAAGGCCATTCACTGTTCTCACTGAAGCTTGCTTTTCTACTTGGATTAGGAGTGATCTGCATTTGTCCAAGGAATAATTTGAGGAGTGTCAGCAAGGTTTAAAGTACAGTTCTATTGTTGTTAGATGTAGGTGGCCAAGGTAGTCCATGGCATTCACATGATTCTATGAAGGCCATTAACTATTCTCAGTGGAAGCTTGTCTTTCTCCTTGGATTAGGAGTGACCTGGATTTGTTCCAAGGAATAATTGAAGAGTCCCAAGAAGGTTTAAGGTAAGTCAGTTCTGCAGTTAGATTTACGTGGCCTACTTCCTGTGTCTGCTATGGTTCATCCATCACTTCAGCCTGCTCGATGAATTATGTAGGTCATTTTTATGTGAGCAGCTTACATTACTTCAGCCTGTTAATTGCTGTTGTTATCCATGGGATGGAAGCTTATCTTAACCTCTGTTTCGGGCAATCACAGTATGTCTTTTCCAGCTGATTTGAGACAAAGTTTAAGGCTGATATGGGCCAAGTACGAGGGTGATTGTTTAGAGGATTTTGGGCCATGTACACAGTTAGTTTGGGCTGAGTAGTATGTGGTTGATAATTGGCTGAATCTAAATTCTGGTTTCATGGACTGATTTCTTCCATGATCAACATCATGGCACATTCCACCTCAGTTCTGAATATTCAAAATGACCATTAGGCGATCTGTATTCCCATTCGTATATTTCAACTCAATAGAGTGGAATGCAGTGCCATGAATGCATCTATCAAACTTTGGTATAGTTTCCTTACTGTAGGAACTTGCTACTTCTCTTAAATTTCTGAAGAATCATGACCATCTCTGTTATCAATGGTCTGATTTAATGCCATTATTATTGTTGAATACATGGATTTATGGATATGACGTAGTGTGAATACCATGGTGACATATTAGTATTGTTCTAGGGGGGAAATTAAGTTTGTGGAATAGGTTTGTGAGATGCTGGGATATGGTGGTTAGCGGTTACATCTCAGGGAATAGAATAGAGTAGATTTTTTATTTCATGTCGAAGCAACTAAATAGCAAATGGGATGAAGATTATATCATCATGATGTCAAACTTTCCAAGATAAAATTTTTAGCTATAAATGAAGGGAGTGCATTCGAGTAAAGATAACAAGAACATAGAGGAAATAAGTATGTGGGGGAAAACTCTCAGGGCCCACTCCATGTCGGAGGGTCACTCACCCATGCACCCCTCATGGAGATGCTGATCTTAGGAACTTGCTCCTGTGGTTCATCATATTGCTGACCCTCCTCCCAATGTTCTTCAATTGAGTACTTTGAATTACTTTTGTCTTGATGACATTCTTAGAATCGACCCTCTTGGATGTGGTTGTATACTCCGTAATGGATGAAGTAATGCTTCTCTGGCTTGAACTCTTATTAATGTATCCAGTGTTCCCAATCTTTTTTAGGTTTCTATCATCTCCTTGTTTTCACCTGAATTGATATTAACTTTTTCTTATCTGAGCCAAAGTTTGTTTGTCCTTCCAAGGCATGTTAACTGTCAAGTGATCTTTTAATATTATTTTGCATCTAGAATTGAACTTCTCTATATGGTACCGTTGTTTCCTTTTCTCTTTCTACTTTGCATGTTAACTGTCAGCTGCTCTTTTAATTTTATTTCATATCTAGATTTGAACTTCTCTACATGGTACTGTTGTTTCCTTTTCTCTTTCTACTTCCACTTACCCTCTCTATAAATGTGCTAAATGTGTCTTCCTAGCTTTTTTCTTTTCTTTGGGGTAGACCTCTCCTACTATGTCCCAGTGTTCGACTGTTTTTTGTCTTGTAATTTCCATGTTCCCTTCCTTGTCAATATATCTTTACTGACCTAAGTAGGCAGTCTCTCCTCTTCCTTTTTTGCTATTCTTTGCCAGTATAGAGTCAGCCTTCTTTGCGCTTCCATTCTAGTGGGTAGAGCGTTGTGTATGCTAGAATAATCTCTTATGGCTAGAGATCTTTATTCTCTTGAAATGATTATCTATGTGTTTACGTACTCTTTCTATTTGTGCCTATCAAAGTCTTGGAGATACTAGGTCCCCATATCTCACTCTAGGCTGCTTGGAAGTGGGGAGAGGATGCAGGAGCAGGGAGCAACAATTTTCAGAAGCTTACGGGTTGGGAGCGAATCATGAGCAAATTTTAAATAATATATAATTTTATATATTTTGATGTATAAATGTCAACAAAAGCATGTAGAATGATGAATTAGTCATAAAAAACATAAAAACATGTATTAAATCATATCACATCAATCATCTAATAGTTATAATCTTCATCAACCACAAGTCCACAAATTACAAATTCTCATTTATATAGAATGTAAGGGTGCACATAACCAAAATAACATAGAGTGCAATCCATCTTTGAACCGACAATACATCAACAAACAGGCTCTAGATGGCCTCTAACATCCAAAAAAATTGTGCTACAACAAATACCTACGTATCATCAAAATCATTGCCTATCTTGGGATCTTTGTCAATAAGATCACCCTCTTAGTATTAACATAAGCTAGAAAAAGCATAGCATGTCAAATCAAAATTTTATTTGAGTGATGGGTACATTTTTAGTAGGGTCACGATAGAGGAGTTCGACCACCAATGTCACTAACACCAAGGTACATAGAGGGCTTGGTGCTCTTGATTAAATATGAGTTCCATACCTTAGTACATGATAAAAGCCAATGGAAAGATTGCATTCCCCCCAATCCTGAAATCTTGAAAAATTAATAAGTTGGCTAGATTTTTGGGTGAGATCTAAAATTCTACTTTCTCCATATGAAATCCAATGAGGTCGGAACCACTCTCAAACATCCCGAGTCATTTTATGGTGATGTTAAAATTTAAGTAAAAGGATGAAAATGAAAGATAATAGAGAATCTCACTTTTACTTTAAGAATTTAGCATTACCATGAATTGCAAATCAATACTAGGGCCATAGGCTTGCATATTAGGCTGCCCCACTAAAAAATTATTGTTTCTTTGAAAAAAAATTGCGTTTGGAATGTTTTTGCAATTCTTTTTTGCAAAGAAAAGCTAGGGAACGT
The DNA here is from genome assembly GCA_000404065.3 of Pinus taeda. Lineage (NCBI taxonomy): Eukaryota > Viridiplantae > Streptophyta > Pinopsida > Pinales > Pinaceae > Pinus > Pinus taeda. The sequence continues at coordinate 44,593 of APFE031588777.1, forward strand.
TTTTTTTTTTTTTTGCTGGAGCGCACTCCCAAAAATCGCTCCCAAATGGGAGTGATTTGGGTGTGCACTCTTGGGGTCACTCCTTGAGCGTTTCCATTCGGAGTGTGCTTCGGGGGTGGGAGCGAGGGGGGCTGCACTTCCCCGCAACACTTATCTCACTTCCATAGAGTAGTATTGGTGCGACCAATGTTTGGAAAAGAAAGCTAATATTCTAGCAATCTGAGATCTCCACTATCCCACATGTTTTGTGGGATAAAATTTACTTTCTATGCCCCTTGTATTATTTTTTGTGTGCAATGGCCCTGGTTAGACCCAAAGTTATCAGAGTCGATCTGTTGCAATGTTACTCGAGCGCTGGAGCGAAAGCGGGGAGTGGGAGCGAAAACAGGTGCGGGAGTGACATTTTCAAAAGCTCCCGATTTGGGAGTGAATCTCGGAGCGTTTTTTATATAATATATTATTTATATATTTTTATTTTAGTACTTATGTCAAACAAAAACATTGTAGAATGATGATAGTAGATATAAAAAACAAAAAACATAGATTGAAACCAAATAACAACAACATCTAGAGTTATAATCTTCATCACCACATCCCGAGTTCGTTAACATAGTACACATAACACATATTGAGTTCATGATTCATCAAATCTTAAAAGTTTTCAAGCTTTCAACAATTCAATATATAACATTTATCATTCCATGATCACCAAGTTACTGTAAGCTAAGTAGTACCATTACAATAAATATTCTAACTTGAAATGAATGTTTATAAATGAAATGACAAACACTTTCAACTTTCATGAGCAATCATATTCATAATTCATTACTAATGAGTTATTAATTGCCAACTTCAAATTAAATTGTTCATATATTGTTTAAAAATATTATAAATTAAATATGAAAGAGTCAAATAGCGTATAAAAAAACTCTTAGAACGCAGAAAAGACAAGTAAATCTTTTCTACTTGCTTTATGCTTTGGGCCTCTTGCCACCACGAGAAATGTCTAATTTTTTAGTCTTGTTGGAAAATCAGGATCTTTGTCATTAATATCACCCTCTAAGCATTAATATCTAGAGGTATCTTTGTCATTACCTCTATATCTGTATAGGGATCTTTGTCATTAATATCGCCCTCTAAGCATTAACATAAGATAGAAAAAGCATAGCATGTCAAGTCAAGATTTTGTTTGAGTGATGCATACATTTTTAGGAGGGTTATGATAGAGGAGTTCGACAACCAATATCACTAACATCAAGGTACATAGAGGGATTGGTGCTCTTGATTAAATACAAGTTCCATACCCTAATACATGACAAAATTCAATGGAAACATTGCAATCCTGAAATCCTGAAAAACTGATAAGTCTGCTGGATTTTGAACGAAATCTAAATTTCTACTTTCTGCATATAAAATCCAATGAAGTCGGAACCACTCTCAAACATCCTGATTCATTTCATGGTAATGTTAAAAATTTAAGTAAAAGGATGAAAATGAAGATTAAAGAGAATGTCACTTTTACTTTAAGAATTTAACATTACCATGAATCGCATATCAATACTAGTGCCATAGACTTGATCATTAAGTTGCCCCACTCAAAACTTATTTGTTTCTTTGAAAAAAATGCATTTGGAACATCATTGCAAAAAAAAATTTGCAAAAAGGCAAATCGCTCCCGAAAAGGCAGGGAGCGTTTTTTTTTTTAGGGAGCGCACTCCCAAAATCTCTCCCTTTTCGGGAGCAACAGAGTCGCTCCTGCCCGAAGTGCGAATTGGGAGCGGGATAGGGGGGAGGGAGAGTGATTCCTTGCAACACTAATCTGTTGATTGTGTTGACCACTACGTGTCAACGACCCATAGCAATACACCCCCGTTTTTCGCAAAAGGGATAACGCTTGATCAATGTGTCCGTGCCATTCGACTATCATCATCAACCTGATCTTGTTATATTGTCAACTCAATTTGCATGTGTAAGTTGTAAATAATCTCAACAGATCTGTGTCATGTATGTAATTGCCTAGGTAAACCTAATTTTCTGGTGATGATCTACATTTTAGAAGGTTTTTTGTCTCACCGATCCATGATCGACAGAGTTTTCCTTCAGCCTTATCCCAAAGCTGGAACGGATTTTGTCATTAGAATATTAGGGGAGTACTAGTGTGTTAGATCGAGTCTATGTAAAAGTGATTTGGGAATAATCCTAACTATTTGGTTAGGTTATTTTATTACAAATTGCTTGATCTGCTAGATTATGTTTGTGTCGCAGAACTCGGTAGTCTATGAGGGTCTATATCAAATGGGTTTTCCCCCTTGAGATGTAAAAATGTAAAAATCATGATATAAAATGTCTTGAGGGTTAGAAAAATAATTTATCCCCTCGTAAGTTCTAGGTCCTAGGTAATTTTAAATTTTCCAAAGGCTAAATTCGAGGGTCCTTTAAAAAATTAAATTTTAAAGGTCCAAGGACTAAGGCTAATTGATTATTTTTCTAAAATTTTATGCCCTTGGTCCCTAGTGTTAAGTCAAAGTCAAAATTTTGAGGAAGTTAATTCAAAAATTTAATTTTTGAATTAATTAAAATGCATTTAATTGATAATTTTGAATTTCCTCATTAATTTAAAATTTTGACGAATGAGATTAAAAGAAATTTTGATCCTCATCAACGGTCGAGATCACTTTGACAAGGATCACTCGAACTAGCTGTTGGAAGATTTGTCTTTAAATAGGAGGTCAATTTTCAGTGGAGATCATTCGATCTTGGAGTCGTGTGCTAAGTGAAAGCTCTCTTGTAATCATTTTTTCATGTGAAATAAAGAAAGACTTTGGGGTTAATTTCTGTTGGTGTTACTCTTCATGGAAATGCTGTAAGATATTTTGCTTTCATGCATAGATTTCCTTTTCAGCCATTGATAGTAGCTTTCTAAAGAGTTTTAAGCACAGGTATCTTGCTTGATCACTAGGGTTTGAATGGTAGTCCAAATTCTAAATATAATGGCAGGTATCTCCATTGAATCTGAATTTTATTGTTGTTTTCTCTCTCTACGTTAATGGTTGAATTGAGTTGGGAAGGAAATTCTTGATTTTGAGATCATCAGGCGTTTGGGGAAGTTTTCAGTTGGATCAGCCAACTTTCGATTAGCATTTTCTGAAGGGCCCAACTTGATTGAATCTCAGGCTTGTCATTAGAACTTCCATTATTGATGCTTGAAGGGTTTTCTTTGAAGCACCTCACTTTAAACTTACAATTTAAAAAAATATGTGTGGCATAATGATAGATCTGGCTGCTTAGAACCTTCAGCTTGTAATCACTGTAATTATTTAACAGGGTTTTTTTTTGGGGTTTTAATTTCATCATTGTATATTTTGTTTCTGGGTGTTTTTTTTTTGTTATCACAGGTTGCAGATCTGAAGGGGAATTCTTGCTTGAAGCTAGATCTAGACCCTGGAGGGTAAGATATGGCCTCATAATCAACTCTTGCAGGGGTATTTATTTCAGATCTGGAAAATTTTTGTGGGGTTTTCATCAGGCAAATTTGAAGCTGGATGATTTAAAATTTTATTAAGATTTCTGGAAAATTTCGAATGTTTTTGGGCCACCTGTCTGCTGCTGCCTGGGGTTTCATTTTTGTTACAGGAAAATTTTCAATTTTTTTTTTTAAGCAGGGTGTGTAAAACCCTCATGCTGGTTTCAACCCTTGCATCCGCAAACCCTCTTCTTCATTCCAATGCCACTTCTCTGCGCTGCCATATCCTCTGCGTTTTCTGCTCTTAACCCTAGTCAAAATCTCAACTTCATAGCAACCATATTACCCCCGCTCCAACCATATTAGGCCTCCCATTACCCATCGCTCCAACCGTCTAGCAAGTCCCAAGCTTCCTTCCTCCTCATTATCCTGCGCAGTCTTCAACCTGCATTCAAATATGAATTTCTCTTCCCCTGTCCACACTTCATACGCTGCTCGTGGCTTTCATCCCTACGGTTTTCCTCATTGATCCTTCACACATTGTTATTTCCTCCTCACACGCAGCGACTGTCCAGTTCAAGCAATTTTTTATTTTACTGGGTTATGCTGCCTCCCCTCATCGCAACCCGCATCATTTGGCCGCCACACCTTCTCTGCGTTTCCTCAAACCCACAATCTTTTTTTTTTCTCCACACATTTTTCTTCTATGCATCTCTCTGCGTCTTCTGCTGCCCATCCACCATTGTTGCCTGATCTCTAAACCCGTGTCTGTCCTGCATCCAGACTCCCTCCACGCAAACTTACGTCTTTGGCTCGCTGCCAGTCCATCTCCATGCGGCAAGCTCCTCCAGCATCCTCACACAATCTATTGCTACCTTACGTTGCATTATTTCTCCCTCCACGCAGCCATTTCATCACACCTGCGTTCACTCCATCGCATCTCTCAAACCCTCACCCTCAACCATACTCCTTCGCCCTCACTCTCCTCGCTCAAGCTCCTAACCTCTTCCATCGTTCATCCTCATCTCCAAACGCTGCCGCCATCGAGTTCTCACGCAGACCTGCATCCAAAAAGCTTTCGATTTCTTTTGTTTGATCTTTGTCATAGGGTTAGCAACATAGAAATTTCATTTTCATTTTCATTTACGACTTAGGGTAGTCTAATATGTGATTGCTTTGGTTATATATATAATATATATATATTATATATATTATTATATAATATTATATATATTTTAAATTGATTTTCTTAGTTGACTTTTTTTTACTTTATTTTGATTTAAAAATATATAAAACAAAAAATCCTAAAACATTTAAAGAAAAAAAATAATAATTTTTTATTTCTCAATTTCAATATGTTTTGGTCACTTTTAAAATTGAAAATCTTTTATTGATCATTCATTGCATTAAATCTTGCTTAGCATATTGAAAAGGTTTTTTTTTGTGGTATTAATATTTGTCATAGTTAAATGTGCTTAAATTCTTATATTTGAGGATTAACTACTTGAAGATGGTAAATTTCCTAGATTTTGGATTTCTAAGCATAATCATTTAAACTCTAGGATCTAAATTGGTTAGCAATTAAATTTCGTGGTTGATTAATGAATTTGTATCTTTTGAAATTTGATTGCTAAGACATTGTGTATCTGTGAAATTTTGCTTGAATTGTTTAATGCTTGTTACATGTTAGATATTTTTGCAGATATTTTCAAGCAATCGTTAATTATTTTCATCATCAGCAGCAGATAATCAATTATTTGGATCATTGACTCCATAAGGCACTGGTATTAATCAATTAAAAATTTAATCAAATTTTAAGTCTTGCTGAGCCTTAATCAAGTTTTTGATTGCCTCGTTGTGTCTCCAGAGCCAGTTGATCCCAGTTGGTTTTCCGTCATCCCGTTTATCCATAGGGCCTACCCCCCTTAGCTTGCTGTAGGGAGACAGCTTAAACGGAGAGATCGGGGATCAGGGTGACAACCCCCGATCTGAGCGTTGTCGCGGTGTTTAGACATTCTGTGCGACAACATGTTGAACTGGTAAATCCCCCAAATTGGGAACTAGTCAGAGCCAGAAAATTTGTTGGAGAGGTTGGGGCACATGAGACCTCCAATACCCATAAAGGTTTGGGCAGATCCTAAACAGATTAGGAGATATTAAAATAATCCATATTTTTAATGGAGTCCCTAAGTCTAAACTTAGAGAAAATAAAATATTAATGTGTATTAATATGAATCTGTGTTAGAATGGTTTAAAACACATGGATCAAGCCAGATCTAATCTTAGCCGTTGATTAGGGACTTAATCTCGACTGTTGATATGTCAACATAAAAAGTATAAGAGGAGGCTTGAGGGTCACTTGGAGAACACACCAGAGTGATCAGTGATTCTATTCTCTAGAGTGGGGTTTGCTAAGAGAGAGAATTAGTGAGCGGAGAGCAGCTAAGGGGCATTGCATATAGAGAGACAGAGAGGCAAAGATAGTGTCAGGAGAGCAGCAGGGCAACTAGAGAGAGTGACGCAGGAGCAACTAGTGCTCATGCAGGGCCACATAGAGGAAGCTAAGTGCTGCGTAGAGCACCAGAGAGGCCAGCGTAGCTGACGTGGAGGGTTAGAGACCTAACGCAGGGCCTCCTGGGGCTAACAAAGGCCAAGATAGGCTGATGCATGGCCAGCGCTAGGCTAGGAGAGGCTAACGCAGTCCAGAGTGGGCAATGGCTAGGGTTTCTGGGGCAGATTGATGCTGAGTAGCTACCAGAAGGATTATCTGAGGTTTCAGCTAGTAGATTTGTCAGAAACTGAGAGGTATTACTGCCAAGGAAATTCTCTATTGGGTAGGCCAGTTTCGGCACCCAGATTATACTCTGATATTGCTTAATAAGAAAACCCTCAGATAGCTGCACCGATTTTCCCACATTGGGTTTTTCCGCAGACATGAATCCAAAAATAATGGTGTCATATGGTGTGTTTGTTTTTGTTTATTTTAGTTGCTTATCTGTAATATGTTGAGCATGCACTAGTGTTTATTTTTAGTATTTACATTGTAAATAACTTGTTAAGGAAAATAAAAAGTAGGTAGGAATAAATCAGATAAAGTGCATAGAGGGTTTCTAACTAAGTAAACTTAGAAATTTCAACATGGTATCAAAGTGTGATTGCAGATCACAGGAGGACTAAAGGACATCACCCAAGCGGAGGAATAGCAGCAGAAAAACAGTTGTCCCGAGGTGACAGAAGCTGTTTCTAGCGACACAGAAGCTAAGGAGAGTGATGCAGAGCCAGCCAGGGCTCACGCATGGCCACGTAGAGGCAGCCGGGAGCTACGCAAAGCCTCATAGAAGCCAGCGTTGTTGACGTAGAGGGCCAGAGGGTTGATGCACGACCTCCCAGGCCTAACGCAGACCCAATCGGGGTGACGCAAGGCCAACGTGAGGCAGAGAGGGGCTATCGAAGTCCACATATAGGCGGTTGCTAGGGTTTAGAAGGCTGTAGGAATATTGCAGAGTGGAGCTGGTGAGGTACTATAGTCAAAACAGTACTTGACAGAGCAGGGCTAGAGGAGTTGCTATTGAAGGTTTCTAGCTGAGGAACTTGGATCAGTGGTGCGGTTGCACAAGACGATTAGAGTAGGGGGTGTCTCGACAAGCAGTAGAAGGATTTACAGGAGGGAAATCAAGACTCAGAGGCAGTCCAGAAGAGAACTTCCAGACGGGAAGTAGAGACTCAGAGGAGTCAAACAGAGAACTTCCAGGAGGGAAGTAGAGGAGCATCATGGCACTACACAGAGTAAGAGACTAGGATAGATTGGACGGAGCATCGAACTTCGCAGTCTGGAAAGCTAGAATCTTATCCGTACTTGACAGGAATCATGTCAAGAACTTCGCCTTGAAGGTAATAGCTGTCCCAGTTGACCCCAGTGATAATGACAGGTATGAGGAGGTGATGGTGAGGGCCAAGAGCATTACTCTTGACGGGGTCAAGGATCATGTAGTACCACACATAGCCAAGAAGGAAACAACATTTGAGATGTGGGAGGCTCTCAAGAAGCTGTACTAGCATACTTCTGTGCAGAGAAGAATGCTGCTTGAGAATCAGATGGGGTCATATCAGATGAAGAAGGGACAATCGATTGACACCTTCTTTGGAGGACTGAATGAGATCCGAGAATAGTTGACTACTATAGGGGCGACACCAGATCAGGAGCTAATGGTGAGGACAACTCTGAACGTTGTCTCAGAAGACTGTGATTTTGTCGAGAGTATACTGGGCAGAGGAACACTTCCACCTTGGGATGAGATGTGGGCAGCTCTTCACCAAGAAGAGATTAGACGACAGTCGAAGACGGGTAGCAGCAACAAGGGGATCAAAGTCAAGGAGGAGGAGGAAGATGTGGCCCTAGCATTTGAGGGAAAGCAGGAAAAGCGGAAGAAGAAAGATCTCTCTAAGATCAAATGCTTCCACTGTGGGGAGCTAGGTCATTATGCGACCCAGTGTCCAAAAAAGAAGAGTAAGGGAGAGTCTTCCGAGACTAAGGCAGCGCTAGCACAGGTAGAGAAGGAAGTTTTGACAGATAATGATTGTGCCATGAGTGCACATGCGCCACTTGAGTGGAAGTGGGGAGACATCAAGCTGTAGTCAAGCGGACTAAAGGCGATGAGGGGCAGCATCCTCAAGGTACCTAGCCTCTTGGATTAGACCTTGCTATGGGAGCCTCGAAGAGAAGTAGCAAGACTGGCTGATGTGGGTAGAGACAGATGCGGATGGAGTGACAGAGAGAGCTACATTGCAGGAGTCCCAAGACAACATGAGGCTAGCAGGCTGTAGCAGTGCGAGAGGCACATGAGTGTTGCACCAGTGTAGGATGGCACAAAGAGGTGTGCAAAGGTGCGAGATGCAGGGAGTTGTTGCAGCAACGCAGAGGTTAGAGAGGGAGTACTTGTCAGTGGCAGAGGGAGCTTCAGCATTAGCGGGTGTCTCTAGCCCAACAGGGAGGTCGGATTGGGAGATCCGTTACTTACTTCTCAGTAATTGAGTTGCAGTGAAGTAGTGGGCGTCACGATGCAAAACGATGAGAAGAGGTGCAGTTCAGATGAAGTGCTGGGAGAAAGGATCAGTAGCAACGGGGATGCAGAGGGAGCTATCGTACAGATGCAACAGTGGCAGTGGCAAAACCATGGGCAACAATACAAGAGGCAGCAGTGCAGAGGATGTTGGGCAGGAAGGCCTAGCATCAGCACAGGTACCAATGCCGGATGATCAGAGTAATACTTGGTGAGGAGTATTACTAGAGCATAATCCTCGCGAAGAGGGAGTGTTGATTTGGGGTAGCATCAGATGTTCTCTAGCTACGAAATTTTGTGGAGAGGTTGGGGCACATGACATCTACAATACCCAATAAGGGTTTGGGCAGATTCTAAACAGATCAGGAGATATTAAAACAATTAATATTTTTAGTGGAGAATATTAATGTGTATTAATATGAATCTATTTTAGAATGGTCCAAAAGACATGGATCAAGCCAGATCTAATCTTAGCTGTTGATTAGGGACTTAATCTCGGCTGTTGATATATCAACAGAAAAAGTATAAGAGGAGGCTTGAGGGTCACTTGGAGAACACCAGAGTGATCAATCATTCTATTCTCTAGAGGGGGGTTTGCTAAGGGAGATAGAATAAGTGATCAGAGAATAGCTGAGGGGCATTGCATACAGAGAGATAGAGAGGCAGAGATAGTGTCGGGAGAGAAACAGAGCAGCCAGAGAGAGTGATGCAGGAGCAGCCAGTGCTCATGTAGGGCCACGCAAAGGCAGCTAAGTGTTGCGCAAAGCACTAGAGAAGCTAGCATAGCTGATGTAGAGGGTCAGAGAGGTTACGTAGGGCCTCCTGGCGCTGATGCAGGCTAGGAGAGGCTGACACAGGGCCAACGCTGGGCTAGGAGAGGCTGACGCAGTCTAGAGTGGGTAGACGCTGGGGTTTCTGGGGCATATTGGTGCTAAGTAGCTGCCGGAAGGATTATCTGGGTTTTTAGCCGGTAGATTTGTGAGAAACTGAGAGGTATTACTGCCAAGGAAATTCTCTATTGGGTAGGCTAGTTTCGGCATCCAGATTGTACTATGATATTGCTTAATAAGAAAACCCTTAGATAGCTGCACCGATTTTCCCACATTGGGTTTTCCCAGGGTCATTAGTCCAAAAATAAGGTGTCATATGGTGTTTTTGTTTATGTTTCTTTTAGTTGCTTATCTGTAATATGTTGAGCATGCAATAGTGTTTATTTTTAGTATTTACATTGTAAATAACTTGTTAAGGAAAATAACAAGTAGGTAGGAATAAATCAGATAAAGTGCATGGAGGGTTTCTAACTAAGTAAACTTAGAAACTTCAACATGTTGACTGTACTAGGGCTGGCCGCAGAGTTGACTTTTGTTGACCAGTTTTGACTGGACTTTTTCGGACTGTTTTGGGCTAACTAGACTCGCTGTTAGAGGCCAAAGTTGACTGGGTTTAACTGAGTTGAATTGAGGAAGGAATCTACCCTATTGATCAACATTGATTTTTCTGGTTAGGGCTTTTTGCTACTATCATAAATTCTCAGACTTGTAAATTGTAGTATCTCTCTCTCTGCTGAACTATTGAAGAATATAAGAACAATTGATCAAGGGTTCCCACATTGGGGTTTGTCCCTAGCTAGTGCCACATCTTGTGTGGTCTTGTCTTGGCTTGTCTTCTACTGTTTATGTTTATGTTTTATCTGCATTTTACTATCATGTTGATGTGATTTTTAAAGTAGATATTGATATTGGGTTTATAAAGAAATTGAAGTAAAATTGCTCTAAAGCATAGAACATACCATTGTTACCTAAAATCAACAATTTGTAGGTAGAACATAAATCAAATGCACAATAAAAGACAACCAAAGACAAAAATGAGACAATGAATTTGTTAGAAAATGTAATTATGATCTTCGTTCTTCAATAATGTATTTGAGTCATTATGAAATGTACTTGTCAAAAGAATGAAGGAAACAATTTTATTATTGTAACAATGACTTATTAAAGCATGGGTTTCATGATTGGGTCATCATTATATTAGTCAAAGTCCCCATTGTGGACTCCTAGGATTAATTTTGAGTTTATAGAGTCATTGTACATTCGAAGAGACCCTTCTTGGGCTTTCGAGTCATGTAAAATGGTTTTGTATGAAGTCAAATATGAATTATGTACCCTCCACATCATGTCAGCCTAAGAGAGATCAAGTTGGTCTAAGAACCCTCATTCGACCCACGAGAAGCCTATATATAGAAGGAGGTCGAAGTCATTTGGAGCATTCACTCTCAAACAAGTTTGATATCTCAAGAAGAGATGGAGAAGTGTGAAGTCTGTTACCGGGAGGATGAAAGAAGTGCAATTTTGTGGAAGTCTATAGAGAGGAAGAAAATCAAACATTTGGTACCTCTCTCTTCTCTCTGTTTCGTGGTCTTGGTTGGGAGATTGAAGTCTCCTAAGATTTCGTTGTTGTCGGAAGATCTTGCCTAGTCGAAGTTGTTGGAAGGGGTCGAAGATCTAGGAGGATGACATGGTGTGGATAGAAAATCTAGTCTTGGTTTAGGGTAAAGAGTCTCAAACAATACTACTGAAAGGAAGAATTATCTTTACTGGGTTTTCCCCTCGAGGGAGGCTTTCCCTTGGCATGTGCCTATATCTTGTGTCTCTTGTTTTGTGATCTTTATATACACATAATATGGTAATTGCTTGATGAAAGATAAGATAATAAAAAAGTAGAAGAAGCCAACACTCTCACAATTAATTATCAAGAAAGGAGAATCAAACCCCAATTGAATATCTTTGATTTTCCAACATGGTATCAAAGCTAAGTTCAAGAGAAGTCGAAGATCACTTTGTTGGCATGGATTCTCCCTCTATGTGAACTACCTAAGATGGGTTACAAGTACTTACAACATTGCTGGAAGATGGATCAAGAAGATCATCTACTACTTATTCAACAAAGTCAAGAGTCAAGGATTCTTGGCTGCCCTTACAGGTTCTCTTACTGATGTTCGGTTGCACCTCAAAGACTGGGAAACTGACTTCTTGAAGCACTATAGGCCTACCAGACAACATGGCGAACTACTACTGCTTGCACACCATATGAGTTAGTTTATGGGAAGAGAGTTCTTTTGCCAATAGAGACAAAAATATAGACCCTTAAGGACAATAACACAACTTGGTATGGACCTACCCTAAGCACAACGACAAAGACTACTCCAGATCAATGAATTGGATGAGCTTCGTTAAGCCGCCCTACATCAGACAATCGTGAACCAACTGGTGGCATAACACGTTCATAAAGAAGAAGAGATTGAAGGTTGGAGACTGGGCCTTATTATTTGATTCAAAGTTCAAGGATTTCAGAGGAGATTTTAGCATTTGCTGGCTTGGACCCTATGAGATTAACACAATGTATGATAGTGGGGCCATCAAGCTTCGTACTATTGATGAGGAAAGTACACCGTTGATGACAAATGGACATCGACTTTGTTTATATCACATACCCCTATCAAAAGAAGCCTTCTTGGGGAAGATCAATAAATGATGGCTTGATAGCGATATGGAGATTGTTCATAGGGGAAAAATCTTTGTCGGATGATTTATTCCTACATTTTGTTTAAAATAAAGGGGAAAAAGATATAATAAAGCCCACTCGTGAAAACCCATAAAAAGGCACACTTGGGTTCATGGAATGTGAAAACCAACTAGTTAAAAATGAATATAATAATATATAATAATATAATATAATATATATATATATATATTATATATATATATTATTGAATAGAATAAGTAATTCATGAGTAGAAGGGCACTTCATGGTTTTCTGATGGTTATGTCACGATCTTCCTACTAATATGAGTTGTAGGCTCCTTGTTATTTTTTTGAAGATACTAATAAATCATTCTCCAGGTTTGCTTGAGAAGTAGAGAAGGGTATAGCCTTGTTTTCAGAACTTGGTTACTGCAACACAAAGATGCAACACCATCCACAAGATAGAATCAACATGGTTTCCACAACATTGATGCTGTAACACGATTGTTGCAACACCCCCTGGACGAGTGGAACTCTCATTCATGCTGCAACGCCATCCAGGCCAATGCAATGACCATGCTGCAACACATCACCGCCAGCCTTCTGATTAGGTTGAATGTTGCAACACTAGTTTGGAGTAGCTATTGTGACACTGATTTGGACATTGCTGCAACACCCAATGTTGGAACATGCATGTTGCAACACCCCTACTAGTAAAGACTACAATAGTTTTGTGGACAAGCTGATATCATGAAAAGGTATGAGATATGACAACCTGACACTGTTAACCTAGAAAAGGACGACAATCAATGGTAAGTAGCGAAAGGTACGCCTTTCTTTTTGCTTAATGAATCACATTAATGGACATGATTTTCACTTACCTTGACAAGATTACATGCATCACTCGCCATAACACTCCATTGTCACCATTAGCCTGTGACGTGATCTACACCATCAGCCCATGATTACCCTACCTTAGAAACCATCACGAATAGTAGACCATTCATTAAAACATGTAGCTAGTAGGCTATCTAAATGATGAGTAGGAACAATGGGCGGTTCATTAAATCACAAAGAGCTCATAGAGACCCTCTTTTTATAGGCTTACAACAACATTTGGGCATTTTTTTAGGCTACAAGATGGATAGGGTATGCAAAGCTATTAAAGGGGTACAATGATGCCATTGCCTTGGAATTTGCATTGAATTTCCAACGTGACAGGTTTGTGGTAAGAGGAACAATGGTGTAAGCTAATGAAGGCACCATAGCCACAATGTCTGGGCTGCCACAAATCAGAGAATGGTGGTATTTCAAGAGGAAGCTAAAGTTTGAATTGGTGGAACAATTTCTTGAGCCACGAGAGTGTTTGGTGAAGAAAGGAAGTGAATTCGATAGGAAGTCTTTGTCGACACATTCGATAGACATAGCTCTCATTATATAGAGATATTTCACATGCTTGGGATGCCATGGGTTCGTCTATTAACATCATTTGCGGCTATTGGACCACCTGAGGCATCAATGATTGATCAACATGTCGTTCATCCTTTGGAAGACACTCCAACAAATGAACTCTAGCGTCCATAAATCTAATTGGCAAAGGATGTCCTCTCCCATCACTGCTTGATCAAGTTGCTAGTAGAGCATCCACTCCAAAGGGAAGGCCGTAGTTGGGATGATGTTGTGTGAGCATCAAGGTCGAGAGACAAAGCATAAGTAGCAACTACTACAACTCCACCAAAAGCCATAGGTGTTGTAACTTCCGAAATAGGAACAACTATTGAGATGAAGCCACAAGAAGAAGAGATCAGGGGATGCGATGATAGTGATCTGGAAATCAGTGGAAGTTGACCTCCAGCAAGGAGATTGAAGCAGATCACTAAGAGGCATGCACCTGTAGCTATTCCCAGGAAGAAAAGAACAAGGTATAGCAAGAAGGAAGAATCAACACTAATTACTACAGAGGAGACAACAAACCTTATTGCAACACAAGAATAACATGGGTGGAAGAGGAGATAGCAACCCTCGTTGCAACATAAGAACTAACAACGGTGGAAGAGGAGTTAAAAACCCCTGTTGCAACATAAGAACCAACATGGGCAAAAGAATAGGTACCTACTACAACATGGATAGATCTAGAAGAGATAGCAACACATGCTACAACACTAGAATCAACAAGGGTGGAAATAGAAGAACCTGTTCCACCACAGGTGGAAGAAGAGGAAATCTCTTTTGAGACACAAGAAACAATGGGAGAAATTGAAGAAGACAGTCTGCGTTGAACCACAAGAACCAATAGGGATGGAGGAAGGAGAGAATGAATCCTCTATTGTAACACAAGAACCGATAAAGGAGAACTTGTAGGGAGATTCTACCACAACATAGGAAGAAGAAAGTTTTGCAACATCAAGTGCTGGAATACAAGGAGAAGTTATTGGAAATAATATCTGGGGGGGGTGAATCAGTATTAGAAATTTAACAAATTTTCATTTCCATAAACAGATTGATATACGCTACTTCTGTTAATTCAACCTGCGTATATATGAAACTGTGTTTAGAGAAAACTGCGTATATCTTACAGACTTATAATTTAGTCAGCTGATCTTAATCTGTGTATCAGAACCATAAAACAGTAATTAAGTGCAATAAACAGTACAGGCAATCACACACAAGAACACAAGATATAAGGTGGAAACCTAATGTGGGTGAAAACCACCTGCTGTAATTCGTCCTTATCTTCTTTTAATAAGAAACTTCTTTTTACAATATTTCTGTACTGGTGCAGTCTTATACCAGTACGCAGGCTTCTACCTGTAGAAGGCTACAACCTTCTCTCATTCTCCAGCTTCTCCTGGAAGGGAGCTACAACCACCTTAGCTCTTGTACTCACTAATGTACTAGTACGTAGGTGTTGACCTACAGAAGGCTACAACCTTCTCTTTTCTTCCAGGGACCACGTTTCATAAATTTGCAGACTGGATCCATCAATAGCATCAATCAAACATCAAAATATATCTGCATCAATCAATCTCCCTTGCACTCACCAAAACTGAATCAACAATCACTTCTCTGAATGTTGTAACTAGAATACAATAACAGTACCAGAACCCAACCAGAAACTAGAACACTGCAATAGTAAATAGAAGTAGCTAAAACATATTTCATGAGATGTACACTACTTCAATATGTAGAACCTGTGTGCATACGCTTCTATATGAAGGCAAACCTGTGTATACGCAGTTTTGAATTACTGCACCAGTGTGTATATTCACCTTTTCTATATTGAACCTGCGTATAGATCTGTAAAAGATAATTTACCCTTTTCAACTATTCAGACATCAGTTATACGCAGATTATCAGATTTACAAATCAAGACATGCATCGGATATAAAATATTAAAATCACACAAAGATACTTCTCATCAAGCCTTAAGATCTTGACCCATCAATAGAACTTATCCTTCTTCTAGCGCTCAGGTTCCTCCTTGATTCAGATCCAGCTACGCACCATAACCCAATCACCAGTATTCTAGATCTTGCTCTTCATTAGATATTCAATACTTGAGTGCCCTTGCCTAATGATCTCTTCCTCCTTTTATAGTCTTAGGCCTTACTCAATACCATGGTCCAAAAGCACTTAGAAGCAATACCTTGGACCAAATACATGGGGTCAACACTTTGGTCAAGATACCTTGGATCAATACCATGGGTCAAAATACCAGGGACCAAATACCAGGGACCAAAACCAAGTTTTGCAACATGTAGGCACTTTTCCTTGCGTGAAAGTGCGTGTATATGCATATGCGCCTTCTGGAATTCTAACCCATGTGTATATGTGGCTTGGTCAAGGGGAACTTGCGTATATCTCTTTTCCTTCATTTTGAGAGCCTGAACTGTGATCTGTCATTTAAGTGAGTTTCCATCAAGGACAACACCTGTGTCATAGCGCCAAAACTGTGTCATAATGCCAACAATCTCCCCCTTTGGACTTGATGGCAACCCCAAGTCACTCAAAGTCATTCTCCCCCTTTGCCATCAAGGGCAAAGGGTTATGCTCCCCTTGAGTACATGCTGAACTTTTTGAAGATGCTGAAGTGTACTGTTCATGCTCCCCCTGATTGAAGGCAAGGTCTGCAAAAAGATGTTCTACAAGAAGAACATGACTCTATATATCATAAATGACCCTCCTATCACCAAAGTTTCATACATATATCCATCTCCCAACCAAGTGGGGATATACCAAGATTGACTCATTCACCCAACCAAGTGGGGATACACCAAAAAAATAACCTTACATCATCCAACCCAGGCATAGTGGGGAAACAAAATAGGTTGTTACATGACCTTGATAATAAAACATATACATGACATAGAGACGAAATATCTAAAACAAGACTATGATAGTCATCAGCAACTATCATTAGCAGCATCTGTCGATCACCATCCAGACCAGCAACCATGATCTCCCTTTGCACTTGTTCCACCTGAATCAAAAACAAGTGTGAAATTGTACCAAGATCTTCTAAGGTAATGCCAACAATGCACTATTAGAAGTATATGCTCCCCCTGAACCTGTGCTAGATGATCAGACCCATATCAAACTCTTTTCATCCTGGGTTTGGCCCACTGATATTCTTCAAACCAGTGTAGAAAATATCGGTATCGAGAAAATATCGGCGAGGGTCCAGAAAATATCTTATCGACAATATCGGCAAAAATATCGGCAAATATCGGCAAGCATAAAAAATGCATAATATATTCATTTTTTTCATATTTTTAAACATATAAAGCA
>APFE031588777.1:68138-101973 GCA_000404065.3 Pinus taeda
ATCATGTCCAGGCAATTTAGCGAGATGGTATTTCAATCGCGTAACCCCGCCTGTCATCCTAGTCCCACACAATTTGCATGATAGATATGCCCGATTTGTCCCACCATCAGGGGTCCCATACTCCCAAAATGGGTCCAAGGCTTTCGGCATATTTGTATTTTGTAAATTTGTAGTGGGCTAACTCAAAAGGAAACCTATAGCACCAAAAAAATTTGGAATTAGTAACTTAATAAATAATAAGTAACTGTAATACTAAATTATAAAATTCAAATAAGTTAATAACAAAGAATGCATAAGTCAATTAATAATTTAATTACATAGACAGGGCTTGAATCTTGATGCCTGTAAGAAAGGGTTTGAAACTTTGATCTTTCCATTTTAGCTTATCCCCATCAAAATATAGTATTCCCAGTCTTTTTATAGTTTTATATAGTTTCCTAGTGAGGTCTTCTGTCAAACAGTTTAATGAGGTACTGCTGTAGGTGTAATTTCTTTGAGTTTGGGTTCAAATTCAACAGTTCAGGAATTTTTCAACAAGAATTGGCATTGATGTTCTGCACAAATTTTCTGATTCCAATTTCTTGCATACGTCTCCCCTCCAGCAGATTGACCTTAAAATGTTGAGACATTATTAAATGGACAAATTCAAACCCCCTTCCAGGGGAAATACTTCCCTAGATTGGGTAGGAAGTTTGCTGGAAGTATAGTTCAACTTGATTATGGAAATTTGGCCTTAGGGATTTTGGACCCATTATAAGATGATCTAGATTGCCGGAATTTTCAAAAAGTGAGTGGATAAGAGTAGAACTTTGTCTTGCTGGAAACAAATAGATTCAGCTGAAAAGCTGAGTTTGTCCTCTTTTTAATTCACTCCAAATGCTTATACTTGTATGATAACTCCTCTATGTGTACCATCAGCGAGAAAGAAAGGGAGAATTCATCATGGGCTACTGATAAATTTATAATTCACGAGAACAACTATTGTGTTTTCTTGTGCTTTATGCTCCCTTCTTTTTCAGTCGTTAGTATGCACAACAATTAAGGTTACATGTGGGCAGCCACATGCAGTTCATTACAACACTCTACAGGTAGTTATATGTTGATGATAACTCACAGATTTATGCACATGCCACGAAAGTATTCCACGTAGCAAGGGAATATCCAAACACAACAAGAGCTTTAACTCACAGTTTTGTTAAAGTTTGAATGGGGACAAAACTGCCACATGGGACAGTGCTTGTCTCCCACTAACAACGAATCACAAGAAGATATACAGAGCATCAACGTTGGCAAATTTTTCAGTGTATACACAGGCCTGATTTGGAGGATACGCAAAGGATGGTTTACTTATTGTGGAAATAAAAGGAAGTGGGCTCCATAACACCATGACAGAGTGCATTTTTCAGTAATAAATAGTCATACTACAGACTTCAGTGAAGAATAGAACCTGGTTTAAAATTTAAATGATGTCGTGGTTGGGAAAAATCATGGCCCGTGGGAGCTGTGCACACTGCAGATAATTGCTGGAGAGTCTGAGAAGTTGGAGTCGGGCACCGGCAGAGTCGTGGGCATCTGCAGGTGTAGGTAAACGGAAACCCTCGGCAGCGAGTCGGCGACAGGCAGAAAACTGAAATGAAAAACTAAAAACCAACAAAATCGTTTATATAGCACAACCTCCCGCGATATATTCCTTCGTGGCGCGATATTTACCGATTTATCGCCGATTTCTCGGATTTATCGCGCGATTTTATAAACCCTAAAATATCGCGATTTTTTGCTGCCGATATATCGGATCGCCTGAAATATCGCGATATTTATGAATATCGCCGATATTTCGGCAATACTATCATCACTGCTTCAAACCAAGATATACGCGACTATATCCACAGAAACAGATAAATGTCAACAGCAAGATGATGCATCAACTACTCCCAGCTTCTGTTTGAGGTATTCAAATGTCTCTCTGGGTAGTGGTTTGGTGAATATATCAACAACCTGTTCCTTGGAGGGAACATACTCCAATTTGACTTTTTGTTCAAGCACTTGTTCTCGAAGAAAATGATATTTGATAGGTATGTGCATTGGTCTTGGAATGCATGACAGGATTCTTTGAAATGCTGATTGCACTTGTATTATCACATAAAATGGAGATGGGTGGAGTACAAGTGATTTAAATGTCTTGCAATGTTTGCATCATCCAAACAAGTTGTGTGCAACAAGATGCAACAACCACTTATTCTACTTCAGCTGTAGATAATACAATTGAACTTTGTTTCTTGTTGAACCATGACACTAATCTGGAACCCATAAAGAATGCACCACCACTAGTGCTTTTTTTGTCATCCACGCTTCCTGCCCAATCTGCATTTGTATATGCATGAAGTGTGAGATCTGTATCTCTAGGATACCATAAGCCATATTTTTGAGTTCCTTGAAGATATTTGAAAATCCTTTTAACTGCCTGAAGGCGTGCTTCCTTTGGATTTGCTTGAAATCTTCCAACTATTCCCACTGCATGCATGATGTCTGGTCGGGTACTTGTTAGATAGAGTAGACTACTAATCATGGATCTATAGGTTGGTTGATGTACTGCTGCTGATTCATCATTTGCGTTGAGGCTGCATCTTGTTATCATAGGGGTACATACTGGTTTTGAATCTTCCATGCCATATTTCTTCAAGATCTGCTTGAGGTAGTTGGTTTGTGATAGAAAGATACTGTCTTTGTTTTGTTGGACTTGTAAACCAAGAAAATATGTGAGCTCACCAAGCAGGGACATTTCAAATTCTTTCTGCATCACCAAAGCAAAGTTTTGACTCATGCTTCTTTCTTGCTCAAAAGATGAATAATCATCAACAATACACAACAAATATTAGCAATTTTTATCATTGTCAATTTTATATATATGATTGCTATTGTTGATCCTTTTGAAAAAACCCTTGTGATGAGGGATTGTTCCAGACGATAAACTACCAAAGCCGTTGGTAGCCTTGTTTAAGATCGTAGAGAGCCTTTCTGAGTCGTGCATACAAGTTTTGGATCATTTTCCAAGGACTGACATCTCATCTGTGCTCAATATTCACTTCTTCTGTCAGTTCTCCGATTTAAGAAAGGCAAATTTCACATCCATTTGATAATACTTGAACTTCCTAAAAGCTAGAAAGAGCAGGAATCATTCTTATTGGCTTCAAGTCTAGCAACCGGTGCAAAAGTTTCTTCAAAGTCCTATACCTCTTGTTGAAAGACATATCCCTTTTACAAACAAGTCTGGCCTTGTTTCTAATAACATCTCCATTTTCATTCAGCTTGTTTTTGAATATCCATTTGGTCCCTATGACACTTTTATCATTAGGTCTAGGAACCAATTCCCAAATGTTATTCTTTTCAATCTGCTCAAGTTCTTCATTCATGGCCTTGACCCAACATTCATCTTTGCATGCTTCACTTATATTTCGTGGTTTGATGAAGGAGAGCAATGTTGGATAGCTTGAAGCTTCTGTAATAGTTCTTCTTGTTTGTACACCTGCCTCTTTCTGCCCCAAAATTTGAGTCTTTCGATGATTCTTCTGGACGTACGTGGATGGAGTCTTTTCTTCTACCCTTATCTGTTCTTCTGGTGCTTCATAGGTTTCTTCTTCAGCATTAGTCTGATTTGATGTTGAAGGATAGTCCCCATCATCTTCAAAATCTTTGGATTTTACCTGCTTTGGATTGTTGCCTGCTTCATCAATCACCACATCAATACATTCAACAATTTTTCCAAGTCTTTTATTGTAACACTTATATCCTTTACTTCGGGAAGAGTAACCAAGGAGAATGCCTTCATCTGCTCTAAGTTCAAACTTGCCAAGCTTTTCATCAGTCCTTTTGATGTAACATTTGCTTCCAAAGACTTTGAAGTATTTTATAGTAGGAGTCATACCATACCAAAGTTCATGAGGAGTTTGAGTGCTGTTTACCGGGACATTTGTTTTGTTGAGAATAGTAACGACAACAAATGTAGCTTCACATCAGATGGTTGCAAGAGTTCCAGACTCATCAAGCATAGCATGAGCCATCTGTTGAACCGTTCTGTTCATCCTTTCTACCACTCCATTTTGCTGAGGAGTCCTTGCAGTAGAGAATTCCCTTCTTATTCCATGTCCTTCACAAAAGTCGAAAAATTCATCCGAGGTAAATTCCCCTCCTTGATCAGACCTAAGGCATTTGATTTTGCGATCTAATTCATTTTCAACCAAGGCTTTGAACTTTTCGAAAGCTTCGTCTTTATGCTTCAGAAGTCCTATCCAACACATTCTGGAAAAGTCGTCAATGAACAATATAAAGTATTCTTCTCCACGAGGTGACTTTTTTCTTGATGGACCACATAAATCAGTATGGACAAGTTCAAGTGGCTTACTAGCTGATCCTTCCTTCTCAAGGAAATGTGTTCTGGTTTGCTTACCAAATTGACATGATTTGCATATTGTATTATATGGAATTCTGATGTCAGGAAGATCGCGAACAACCTGATATTTGCATGCTTTCCTTATCTGAGGGAAGCTTAGATGCCCCAAGGTTCTGTGCCATAGCCAGTGTTCATCATTTTTGCTTTAGATAGCATTGTTGCTGTCCTCCCTTGAGTATGTATAAATTATTTGGAGTTCTTATGCCTTTGATCACTGTTTCTCCTGTATCAAGCTCACGAACAATACATCCATTTGATCGAAATACTACCTCATTTCCTTGATCGCACATTTGACTCATACTCAATAGATTATGCTTTAAGCCATCAACATACATAACATTCCCAACTTTGACCTTTTCTTTTAAGAGAACAGACCCTTTACCTTTTATGACTACAGGGTTGTCATTTCCAAATGAGACCTTCCTTTCCTTTTCTAAGGCACTATATGATTGAAGTTTTTCTTTATCACCTGTCATATGTTATGAGCATCCATTGTCGATGTATCATTGATTTTCTTGTCCTTCCGCATATAAGGGTATACCACATCTTTCTGTTTGCGGTTCTTTCTTTCTCCATGTTTTGGGACACAATGAAGCTTGCTCCTTCTGAGATGTTTGCTGAAACTTACTCCTGCATTCAGAATCTTCATGATTGAAGTTGTTAAAAATAGAGCATTCTATTTCATTTTCAAGAGTAGAAAAGTTATTGTAGGTCCTCTTCATGATCCTAGTCACACTCCTTTGATTTCGTGCTTCTCTAGTCATGATGGTCTTGTAGGCAACACATTGAGCAGCTTTGTGTCCAAAGTTATGACATGAGAAACATTGGCCATTAAAGAAGTTCCTGCGATTATCAAATCTACTGACCAGGTGATTGTAGTTTCCATTGACATTCATTCTTGAAGCAAATTGGGAATGATTTACCTACGGCTAGTTGTAGCTTATGTTCATCTTTGAAGTAGATTGACCCTGATTTACCTGGTGATCTGCTTTATGCCTTTGCTGACGATTGTCAACCTGTTCACTTCTCCTTGCTGCATCAAGATAACTTTTGGAGGTGGATGGCTTCTGTGCTTGAGATGCTTCTTCAGTATATCCAAGACCAGTTTTTATTAGAGAACACTGCACTTTGATAATCTCATCTAAAGTTTCAAATCCTTTAGCAAATCTAAGATTAAGAGCTTTTGTTTTCTCAATATTTTTTCTAAGTCCCACAATTTCACATTCTAACTTTTCATTGTGTTTTTCCCTTTCAGCAAGTTGGAATGTTCGAGTATCTATAATCATACTTCCACATCTTTTATTACTTTTTCATTCTTTGCTTTCATGCCCAGGAAACAGTTTTGCATATAGTTTATCTCTTTCTTATGATTTGCTTGCATGGTAGCCAACTGATTATTATAATCGAATCTCATGAAGGTCATTTCTTCATCCATAGTTAATAACTTGCTGTGCATAGAATTAATTTCTCTGCCATGATTAGCTTTCATGGTTTCCATTTCCTTTTGCATGTCGGTCCTCATATCCTCCATATTCTGAGCACACTTTTCTACTACAGTGGTTACGTGATCAGAGTGATTAATTTTCATGATTTCCATCTCCTCATCACGTTTTTCTAGTTGAGTGTATAAAGTTCTCATATCCTTGACGTAATCAATTACAATTTTTTCTTGATTAAGCTCCATATTTTTCACCAACTGCATTTGACTGAACTGCATGTCTTTAACCAACTGCTTTAGTTCTTCTATAATTTGCTTATCATTTTCCCTTTCATTGTTGACATTGATTTGACTTGTCCCTGTTTTTCCACTGTCATGGATTTGACTTGCAATGGTACAAGTGGATGGCACATTCTGATATGGAGAATTGTCTTGAAAACTTTCATTGATAGCTGGATCCTTCATAAGATCACTGTCATTCTATTGCATAATTTTAGGGGCACAAGGCGAGCTACTTTGATAACCATATCTATCTGTAAAAGCATTGACGATCTCTTGTAAAGAAACGAAAGAATCTTTAGGACAATTATTAAACCAATTCAAAGCATCACCCTCTAAAGAAAAGGAAAATAGATGCATTTTGACATCTTCATGATCATACTGGGGAGAACTACAATCTCTGAGTATTGTATGAGTAAACTTGCGTGGATGCTTTCTAATAGCGACTGAATCACCACCCGAGAACAAAGACAATTTATGAATGGCCACTTCCAGTATATCATGGAGAACATCAGAAAAATGACACGAGGTAAATGAATCATCCATGATGACTTGCCTGAAGGAATATTGAGGGACCAAATGGTGCTAGAGAGAGACCTCTGCTCAAGAAAATCAAGAGATCCATTAGAAGCGAGCTTCTAGTAGAAATTCTTGTAAGAAATGAAACCAGTGGAGTCGCCACTTGAACGTGAATCTAACTCTAGGATCCAAAAGGCAACAAACGACTAGATATAAGGGAGGGCTTCTTGTCTGAGAAATAATAAATGGAAGAAGTGGAGTTGCCACCCAAACAAGAAACGAACTGAAATGTCCAGGTGCTAAAGGTGCAGATGAAACAATTAATGAGATGATGAAGGATAAGGCGATGAAAAGATCAAATGACACCAAGAAATGTTGTGCCGCTTGACAATCTAATGAATGGCGGAAAGGATGAGATGATTAAAACGATGTTGAAGAAACCAAGGACATAAAAAACTCTATCCCCGGTGGCAATGCCAAGGAGTGTTGACTTTGTCGACTCGAATGAGAGATAAGAAAGATGAAATATGAATGTCAAAGAGCCAAGGCCCAATAAGTCAGTCCCCAGCAACAGCGCCAAAAAATGTTGTCGCACAAAGTGTCTAGGCACTGCGACAACACTCAGAGTAAGTGCTATCACTCTTAAATCCTTACTCCGTTTAGACTCTCTCCTAGACAAGTCAAGGGGGGTAGTCCCTAGGTAAATGGATGAAATAACTTGTGAAAAACAGACTCTAGGAGTTTTTAATGATGGTCAACTTGATGAATGTAAACGAATCTCGATTAACTTAGATGAATAGATCAAGCGCTAATGTAACCAAGACACAACCACAAGATAGAAGCAATTATAGATCAGTGCCTTTAATTTGAATTAACCATCAACTAAATAAAACAAGTTATCCATAACAATCTTCAACATGTGACGAATAATGACAATCATAAATAATCAATATAAACGCCTGACACTGTAACATGCAAAAGATTCCAAATCTAAAATGATTTTCATTAATTGCCCAGATCTAGATTCAATTAACTTTCTTCAACAACCAAATATGATTTAAAACATTTATTGCACATTGACCATAGAGAAATATACATTTAATAACACTAAGCAACTTCAAATTCAAACCTTAATTATTCCTTCGGCAATAACTAAAGAAGTAAAACAAATCAATGGGTTAAAAAATCGAAATTTTTAATGGGCCATAGACCACATTAAAATTTTTAGTGTTTAAGCGAAGACCCCTTTATTTCATTTTCAATCCTTAGTCACAAATTTAAATTTTTTAGAACTTTTTAATGTTTTTTAATTTTTAGGGTTTTTAAAATTCTTTTTAAAATTTTAGGATTTATTGAGTTTTTAAAATTAGAAATAAAGAAAGAAAATAAAAATGTGAAAAAGGTTAAATTTTTAAAAGTTTTTGAATTTTTACTGTTTTCAAAATCTTATAGATTTTTTTTTTTTTTTTTTTTTTTTTTTTTTTTTTTTTTTTTTTTAATTTTAATTTTTTATTGATTTTAATTGTTTAGAAACATTTCAATGATTTTAGAATTTTTTAACTTTTAGGATTTTGCTAATTTTTATTTTTTAAAATGTTATGAATTTTTTAATTTTAAATTTTCTATGATTTTTAAATTTGTTTAATATTAGAATTTTGAAAGATTTTTAGAATTTAAAATAACAAAATAAAATTTAAAAGCAAATGTTCACAAGAAAAGAAAGAAATTTTTTATTTTATTTTATTTTTAAATGTTTTAAGATTTTAGATTTTTTAGATTTTGTAACTTTTATAATTCGATTTAAGTTTTAAAATTAAACATAAAACAAAAGTCATACATTACAAAATAAAAAAAGAAATGAAAACAAATAAAGTCAAAATATAAGCCTATCAAAACAAAATCAAATTGTGGAATACAAATAAAAATAAATAAATATATATACAACCCTAACTCCTACAATTATTCAAGTGAAGTAAAATAAAAAGAACACATATCACAATGATAATGAAAGTCAAATGTTTTGAGTTTTGCAGCTACAGGTCTGGAAGTCGGCGACAAGGAGCAGCGAAGAGAGGGTTTGCGTTTGATGGAGGGAACTAAGAGGAATAGCACAAGTTATAGCAGCAGAAATGGAAGAATACTGTAAGTGAGAACTGCGTGAAGGACAGTGACAGCAGAGTGATGGAAGGTATGGCGGCTACAGATAGGGAACGAGAGAAATGGGGCAACAAGGAAGGGTTTGCGGGGGACAACACATAGATGGAGGGTTTGGTCAGTGGAACGGAGATTGCAGAAGGGAGCTGCTACGATGGGTAGGGAGGAAGATCAAAATTGCAGCTGCAGGTTGAAGGGGAGGACGAAGCCAAAAGGAGGAACAACTCGATGGGATGGAGGAAGGAGAGAAGAGCTGCATGGAGGGGTTTAGCAGGTTATGGCAATTGTGGGCAGCTGCGTAAGGGTTTGCAGGAGCCTACAGAAGAGATGATGCAACGATGAGCTGAGATGCGGACTATGATAGCGTAGCAAAGAAGGGTAATGCTTGGAGGACTGCGTGAAGGTTTGCTGCGTTGAGGAGTAGCGTAGGCAACTACAGGGAAACAATGGATGAGAAGCAGATTCGAACAGGGAATGGAGAAAAAGTGCGATGGGAGAACAAAAGAAAAACATAGGAAGAAACCCAAGATTTTCCAGATCTCATAAAATTTTTTAGATTTAAAACTCTTAAAATAAAAATAATTTCGAAATTTTCTAGAAAACAATAGTAAAAATGAATTCGAAATTTGCTGCTCAGGAAACCCCAGGAAGCTTAGAAACTGTAGCCCAAGAACTGAAGATAAATTTACTAGATTAAGATTCTATACATCTTAAGATTTAGCGGTAGACCCTTATAAATTTTCAGATCTGAATTTAAATTTGAACCCTGGACTGCAAAACGTTTGAATAATATCTCTAGAAAACGATGTTGTTGAATCCGAGAGATCCAGATCTTACCCTCCAGGGCCTAGATCTGGACTTTGCACAATTTTCTTCTTCAGATCCGTAGCTTCAAGAAACAGGAAAACACCCAAACGATATATACAATGACCCAAAAAACCCAAGTCAAAAAACTGAAAATAATTACAGATCTATGTACATGAATGGCAGATCTATCAGATTTAGGGAGTGTGAGCTCAACTCCACTCCCAAATTTGATAATCGAAGGCTTTTAATAGCCAGATCTGTCGATTTAGCACAAAAAAAAATTAAAATTTTCAAATTTTAAAGGAGGTACTGAGCTCAAAACCCTTTAATGCATTACCCAAAAAAAATATCTTATGATAAGCCAGAGATCAAGTTAAGCTGGGCTCTTCAGAAAACACGGATCGGGAGTTGGCTGGTTGAGCCGAGAACTTCCCCGAATGCTCAATGATCTAATAATCAAGGATTTCTTGCAAAACTCAATTTAACCATCAACATAGAGCGAGAAAGTGATAATAAAATTCAGATAAATAGGGATACCTGCTATTATATTCAAAACTTAAATTATCATTCAAACCCCAGTGACTGAGCAAGATACCTATACTCAAATCACTCTTCAGAAAGCTATCATCAATGGCTAAAAAGAAAACTATGCATGAAAATGACACATCTTACAGTATTTCTAGGAAGAGTAATACCAATAGAAATTTAACTCCAAAATCTTTTTTTATTGCTCATAAAAAGATTACAAGAGAGCTTTTCGCTTAATACACGATCCAGAGATCGGATGAACTAACTGACAAATGACCTCTTATTTAAAGATAAATCCTCCAATGGCTAGTTCGAGTGATTCTCGTCAAAGCAATCTTGACTGTTGATGAGGACCAAAATTTATTTTAATCTCATCCATCGAAATTTTAAATTAATGTGGAAATTGAAATTTTCCAATTAAATGCATTTTAATTAATTCAAAATTAAATTTTGAATTAATTTCCTCAAAATTTTGATTTATCCCCAGGGACCAAAGGCTTAAAATTTAGCAAAATAATTAATTTACCTTAGTCCCTGGACCTCTTAAACTTTAATTTTTTAAAGACCAACGAATTTTGCCTTTGGAGAATTTAAATTTACTAAGGACCTAGAATTAATCAAATTTTTGGCTTAGAATTTTAATTAATTTTGGCCAAAAAATTTAATTAATTAACCTATGAGGAGATAAATTATTTTTCCAACCCTTAGGGCACTTTACATCATGATTTTCACATTTTTTATATCTCAAAATGGAAAAACCATTTGTGATAGACCCTCACAGAATACCCATTTCTGCAACACATATAATCCAGCAGACCAAGCAATTTGTAATAAAATAACCTAACCAAATAGTTAGGATTATTCCCAAATTACTTTTACATAGATTCGATCTAGAACACTAGGACTCGCCTAAGATCCCGGTGACAAAATCCCTTCCGGCTTTGGGGTAAGGCTGAAGGAAAACTCTGCCAACCATCCGAGAATGGATCGGTGAGACAAAAAATCTCCCGGAATGTAGATTGTCACCAGAAAAGTAGGTTTACCTAGGTAATGACATACACGACACAGATCTGCTGAGATTATTTACATTATACACATGCAGAATGGGTTTACATTATAACATGATCCTCAAGCTGACGATGATAGCTGGATGGCAGGAACACATCGATCAGGCGCTATCCCTTTTGCGAAAAAGGGGTTGTAGTACTATGGGTCGTTGACATGTAGTGGCTAACATGTCCCACATCTCCTTTGTCATTTCCTTCTCGACAATATGTGGTACCACACAATCCTTGACCCCATGAAGGATGATGCATTTTGCCTTAGGCATTGCCTCCTCATACCTATCATTTGCTACCGGGTCAACTGGGATAGCGATAGTTCTCAAGGCGAAGCCCTTGATGTGATGTCTATCTAGAATGGACAAGATCTTGGCCTTCCAGACCACTAAGTTGGACGCTCTGTCCAGCCTATCTTTATCTCTCAACTCATTTATGACCATCTCTCTACTCTTCTGTGTCGCCTCCTCCGATCTCTCTACTTCCCACCTGGAAGTTCTCGGTTCGACTCTTGCTGAGTCTCTCTGCTTCCCATCTAG
Organism: Pinus taeda; assembly: GCA_000404065.3. Taxonomy (NCBI): domain Eukaryota; kingdom Viridiplantae; phylum Streptophyta; class Pinopsida; order Pinales; family Pinaceae; genus Pinus; species Pinus taeda. The sequence goes on from APFE031588777.1 coordinate 79,908, forward strand.
AAGTTCTCGGTTCGACTCCTCTGAGTCTCTCTACTTCGCATTTGGAAGTTCTCTTCTGGACTCCCTCTGAGTCCTGATTTTCTTCCTGGAAATCCTTCTGCCAACATCAAGTTGCTACTCTTCGATCGTCTGTGCAGTTGCAACACTGATCCAGATTCCTTGGCTAGAAATCCGCCTTCGCAGCAGCGCCCTCTACCTTGGTCTTCCCTGTTAGGTATTGTTTTGACCACTGTACCCCACTAGCTCCACTCCACAAACTACCCACAGCCTCATATGCCCCAGCAACTGAAGGATTGAGCCTCTTGGCTCTGCGCAATCCTGGCACCGGTAAATCAACTCCCTCAGCTAATTGCGTCAGCCCTCCTGGGCTCTTCGTGAGCCTGATTCTACCTTCTTCAACCTCTGCACTAGCCTCTCTCTGGACCAGACTAATGACGCAGTCCCTCTACATCACTCCTTCCTTTGTCGCTTTCTGCAAGGATCAACTCTATCACTCGGGACAACTGAATCTGTTGCAAATGCTCTGCTTAGCTGATGCCTTCAATTTTCCCAATATCTGCAACCACGCTGTGATACCATGTTGAATTTTCTAAGTCTATTCGTTAGAAAATTAATTTGTATTTTGCTAGTTTATTTCTTCTACTTGTTTAAATTCGAACAAGTTATTTAATACATTTAAATACTGAAATAAACAAAATACAGTCACAACATCTACAGATCATCAACTGAAAGAAAACAAGCACACAAGTGACACTGTTATTTTTGGACAAATGTCCTTGGAAAAACTCAATGCGGGAAAACCGATGCAACTATTCAGAGGGTTATATTATTATGCAGTCTATTTGAGTACAACTGGTGCCTAACTGGCTCACCTGATAGAGAAAAATACACGACAACAATACCTCTATATTCAGAAACAAGTATTCAGAAAACCTGTCCCACGAAACCCTCTCCGGTACAACTGAAGCTTAGTGCTAGCCCTTCTAGCCTCTGCATCAACCTTCTTTTGATGTGCGTCAACCTTCTGCTGATGTGCGTAAACCCTAGGACCCTTTGCATCAGCCCTTTGAGGCACTGCGTAGCCTCTGGGACCCTCTTTGTCACTCCAACAACCTCTGCATGGATGACGGAGTACCTCTGGCCTCTATGCTATCTCTGCTAGGCTCTACGTAGCCTGGACTAGCTGTTGCTCTCACTCTCTCTACTTCTGAGCTAGTCTCTTAGTATTGTCTCTGCCTCGTACTCACTGCCCTTTGCTGTTGATCACTGATTCAACTTTGTTTAGCAACCTCGCTCTAGCAAAATGAATCACTGATCACTTTGGTGTGTTCTCTAGCTGACCCTCAAGCCTCCTCTTGTACTTTTTTTGTTGGTCCTTCAACGGTTGAGATTAAATTTCTAATCAACGGCTAAGATTAGATTTGGCTTGATCCATGAATTTTGGAACCTTCTAACTCAGTTTTATATTAATATCCATTAATATTTTATTTTTCCTAAGTTTAGACTTAGGAACTCCATTAAAAATATTAATTATTTTAATATCTCCCAAACCAGGTACAATATGTCCAAACCATTTCTAGGGCCTTAGAGATCTCATGTGCTTTAGCCTCTCCACCAATTTTCAATTTTCATGGCTAGAGCACATCCAATGCTACCCCAAATCAACAAACCCCGGGTACGTCATCGATGGACACCTCAACAAAAAATGGCATGTCATCAACGGGTGTATGCTCAATTGACTGCTTGCCAACCATGCCCCCTTCAACTACTCCATCTTTTGCCTTAATCCTCCTCATTTTCCCTGCATAATTCCAATGAATTCCCATTGATTTGTGCATTTCTCTTAGTTCATAGAACTCCTAAAAAGAGAGGGACGCCTAAATGCCATGCCCCAATGATTGGTATGCCTTCCAATTTGTTGCCAATAACTCCACATCAGTTTCAATAAGGTCTTGCCATCTTGAAGCATTATCCATATTTTTGGGCATAGTGGATTTGTTGTATAATTGAGAATGGTCCTGATCCCCAATTGTGGTATGAATTAAATGCTTCCCCACATCATTCATAATTTGTTGCATCCTAGTCACCTCATTCAAGGTTAATGCCATGTTGTTTGATTTTAACCTTTGTTTGGATTCCATGATTTCTTAGTTTTTTTTTTTTCTTGGTCTTGTCATAGAATGAAGGGTTTCCCATAGGCTGAGCCAAGATTATGGCTTTGATACCACTGTAATATTCCTAACGGAAATATTAAGTGAATAACAAAAACATGCACTATAACAATAGCTAGGAAATTCAACACATACACAGGAAGTCAAACACAAGAGGAAATGCACAACAACTCTAAGCCATTTTATTTATTTCTGAGCAAAATGGAGTACAAATGAGCATGGAAAGAGGATCTTGGGCTTGCCACAGCAAGCTAGGCAAACCCCAGGTCGGAACTATAATGCCCAAGTGCTAAAATGACTCCACCAACAACCTCTGCGCTGATCTAGAAAATCACTGCCACTGCTGTTGTAGGTGCACTGAGATTTTGGCCTTCAAATCTACTCCAAAATTTCTGTAAAATTAATCGTAGGCTCTCTACACTAGCTCGAACAAAACCCAAAAATATCTCATGGACCCCGGTGGTTGAAATGGTCCCGGGGTAAACTACGCCCTCCTCCAACAATTTGAGCTATTGTCTGCTAGATGGAACTAGGAATTCTGTCCTTAGAAGTGCCCAGAAAATTCTATAAAATTAATCCTAGCCTCCTCTCACCAAGCCGACAAAAACCCAGAAAGGGTTTGGGCTGAATCCGTCGACCCCCGGTGACCCCCAACAAGTGTAAACTGCCCATTTTGGCCAAAAAAATGCCCTATAGTTTAGATACTGCTGAATTAGTCCCAATTCCAAATCTCCCTCCAAGAAATCCTCCCTAACTCCTGCAAATTTCTCCCCTCAATCACCAAGTAGATCCCAACTCGAATGCTCCCCAATTTATGAATCTTTTCAAGTGCACAAAAGCTGCTAGTAAACCCCTGCGTAGGCCCTGGAATAGATAAATTCGGTCCTCCAAAATGTAGCACCCTTGGCCCTATAAATCCCCAGGAAAAACTCGTCCTCCCTATGGATAATCTCTGCAACCTCTCTGGCCAAAACTCTACTCTCTGCTAGCCTCTCTCAACCCCTTCGAATTTCCTTCTACACCCTAAGAGAAGCACACTCCAGCTAGAAATAGTATGCAATGTAGCTCATAGAGAAGCCCTAAGATGGACTCCTTCTTACTCCCCTAGGGTGACACTCAAAGTTCACCGAAGATAGAGGTGGAATTCTGCTTGGAATTTTTGGTGCTAAACAACCCGAAGAGAAGATGAAAGATAAAATGTAATAGTCGAAAGATGATTAGCAAATGAGTTCATCCTCCTTTTATAATTTCTCCTCATTCTTCTAGAATCCTTTTTTAATTATTATTTTATTGGTGGGGGCCATTTTCCACTAAGTGAATTTTTCCTCCATTTTAATAAAATAATAATTTGCTGCTAATCTCTAATAAAATAATACTTTCCAGCTTTCTCCAAAATAATATTTGCCCCTTTATGTAATAATACCAAAATTAGGTAAAATTCCCATGCTCACAAAATTGGGGATATTACAGTGTGGTGTGATTGTACGGACGCGATGTTTTATTTCTTATTGGCAGCGACAAAAAAAGCTATGGTGGTACAACAATAGATGAACTGATTTGGCAATAGTTGGTTCGTAAAACAACAAATCTGTATGGCAGAGAACGAAGGCAGAAATTGGTAGGTGACTTTATTAGACTGCATGGCTCGCTATTATTGTATGGTTGGGTGGCGGCCTAGAAGTTCCTAAACGGCAACAATTAGGGGATTAATTGAATACTATATTATTTTCTAATTGTTGTATGACAACATTAAGGAAAGCAATGTACAACCATAGTAGGAAGATGATAGTATGGAAATGTACAACCCTACTCTGAACCAATGTTTTTAAAACTGGAATCAGTGACTGGACCAGTCCACCTAATGAACTGGTTTACCGACTGGAACCGGTTTAAACGGGACTGGTTTGGTCTAAACGAACTGGTTTTAAAAAAATACATTAAATAATTAATTTTTAATGAAACAAAACTATTTTTAAGATGTAAAACCATGATTCCAAGCCAATAGAGACAAAATATGCAAAGTTTGCTCATTTATATACCATGTAAAGGTGAATATATCAAAATGGCACCGAGTGCAATACATATCATCGACAAAATAACAAAATACATAAGAAATGAGGCTCTAAATGGCCTATAATGTCCAAAAACAATGCTGCAAGCTATGAGGCCATCGGCCTACTACAAGTCTACAGTGTACACATGATCAATCATCAAGTTCATCACCACTACTAGACACAGGATCATCATCAAGAGCTACATAGGCATCATTTGGTTCAGAGTCTGAGGATGCCTCAGCCTGATCTGCAACCTCAGTATCAATGCCACCAATGACAATAGGAGTGGACCTAATGGAAGCACGAGTTTGTCAACCTGCATGACTAGTGCCTTCCATTGGTTCTTTGCCTTTCCTTGATGCCGCTACTGATCTTGGTTCTGATGTCGCCACATAATCTGCTTCATCCCCTGCTAAAGCCATGTCGATATCAAAATCAGCCTCAAACACAAGATCTTTAGTCTCCTCTACCCATTCTGATGTTGGATCAATATCGTCCAACACAATGGGATCTAGATCAGGTGTTTTGCTCATCATTTGGTTCCTCCTCAGTCGAAGGTTGTATTGCACGAAAACAAGATCATTTAATTGTTTTTGTTCCAAACGGTTTCTCTTCTTCGTGTGTATGCGCTCAAAAACAGACCAATTGCGCTCACAACTTGAAGCACTGCAAGTTTGACTAAGGACCCTAATTGCAAACCTTTGCAATTGAGGACACTGGCCACCAAATGACTCCCACCAATGTGCTGCAAAGAAAAAGACATTAATTAGTAACTTAGTTTATAATTTTAATTGTAAAGAATGTAAACAATTTTAACTTGAAAAGAAAAACAAATTGGAAATTGGAATTGCTTACCTGGTTGGTCCACATCTCTTGCCATCTTTGCCAAGTTTTTGCCAAAAGTACCACCTGCCATATTGAAAACAGTAAGCTGAGTTTGAACATATTGCAGCAACAAATGTCATAGTTGCGCTGTGGGGTGGTTGTTGTTTGCAATTCATATGTACGTAATGCCAAGAACAATAAAAATTTGGTTTATGTATGGTGAAATGTGTGGATGCATTGAGTATGGTGAAGTGATGGCAGCTGTTGAGCAAGGGTATGACAGTGATTGCTAAGCCAGGGTACAATAGTGGCTGCTAAGTAAGGGTGTGGTGCAGACTGCTATGTGGATGTAGTACGACTGGCTATGGTCTTGCTGGGTGGTGGGGGTACGAACTGTCCAGTGGTTAATTGGTTGGCATGGCTGCAATTAAACAAGTGGTACAAAGATTACATGTAAATGGTATGACAACCACAGATGTATGGTTGGAACTTGGTGGTGGCTAAATTGTATGGTGGCAGTTCTAATTAAATTATATAGTCAATCATTTCAATTGTACAACACTGAATTTATTAGAATTTTCCATACGGATTCTTGGTAACTTTATTTATTTATTTATTTTTGATAAATCGATCATATGGCTATACGGATCCAATGAATTGGATTTTACAATGGATGTAAATTTGTTTTCTAATATTTTTCTTTCTCAACCTGTCGAATACTCTTCTTCATGGAATTTTTGAGCTTAAGTGGCCAAAGGTCAGTCTTGTGGTCGAATACCTGAAGAAATTAGAGAAACTCTAATAAAGGAAATGATTGCGATCAAAAGCTTGGTCAGAGAAACTATAATAAGGAGCATGGCAAACGGCTGGGATCAAAAAAAAACTTTTATATGAAATGTGATGGTCAAACCTTGCTCACGAGTTATATATCCAAAATATTTATAATATAAAGTAATTCAGAGGTTAAAATAATAATATATTCAATAATGTATGAAGAATTGATATGGCTGACAAATGAAAACCCCCTATATATGAAATGTATAGGTGAGAGTGCCTTATAGTGATGTCTTTATAGTTGTACATGTCCTTTCATTATAATTTATTATTTAATTATGACTCTGAGTTATTATATATATTTATGTTTCTCATCCTCTCTTGACCGGGTTTGTTTCTGCATTAGCTTTCATGCACTTTCTAGGTTTCTCCCCTCACAATAACCTACTTGTATCCCTAGGTTCTGTCGTTTCTTTTCCTGTAGTTGTTGTACTCATTTTTTCTTTTCATTTCTTATCTTAGGGAGCCTCTTGTACCCCATGTTTTTTATAGGCTTGTTATGATGGATGTAATCTCTAGTCTCTTTCACCTAGTTGGTCTCTAGTGGTGATTAATTTAAATATCATTTCATTTCCTTTTCCTTAAACAGTATTTTTTCCTGAAGTTCTTTTGCCAATAAGAGAGTCTGTAGCCAAGAATTAAAAAAGGACAGCCTTGCATTGATATATGTTTTTCTTTTTTCTAATGGTCAAAATCGTTAGAGATCAATGATATCATATTTGGCTTGTCAGGAAATGCCCCCTATATTTTTCTTTTCAATTTTTCATGATGCCAATTCTATAACACTTCACTGCATTTTGGAAAAATAATTGCTTATTTGGAGTTTGGAATGGTAAATTGTTATCATTTGTGGTTTGCAGGTCACTTCAACTGCTGGAGGTGGCACTCTTACCTTGGAGTTTGGGCTTTTGAGTCGCTTGATTGGAGATCCCAGTAAATAATTAAACTGCCCCTTTTCACTGATATAATTTGCATCCCTTTGTGCAATGCTTACGTATGCATTTAAGGAAAATACTGGTTTTAAGTATTTCAGCTGAAGTGGATATAACTACAAAATCAAGGGAACTATTTTTAGACACAAATATTTGAAGTTTGATCAGTTGCAAATGTGTGGCATGATTATTTTTGCAGTTTTTGAGAAAGTTACAAAGAATGCAGTGCTGGGACTCTGGGCCCAACGCTCAGAAATTGGTCTTGTCGGAGCTCATATAAATGTTTTCTCTGGGCATTGGACTCAGAAGGTGTGATTAACAGTTACTACATTTACAGAAAATCTCAGTAAAATCATGTTATGATATTTCCTTTTTACTTAATTTCTAGAACTTCCTGCCTTCTTTTTGACTGAGCAATTACTATTATCAAAGAATTTCAGTTGGGGCTGACTTTTTTAATTTTTATTTTCCTCCCACATTTGTAGGATGCTGGAATTGGTACCAGCATAGACTCATTCTACGAGTATCTCTTGAAAGTAAGTTTATCCCATGCATTATTAATTACTAAATATATTCATTCAAAATAAATTTTAAAAATTAATGTTTAGTATGCTTGTTTGATTCCTTGGGGTTTTTTGTTCTTGTTTTGATAATTATCATTTTGCCAATTCTTTTTGGAATTGATTGACTTAATTCATAGAAGTTCAACATTTTAATATCACATTTTCCCTTGCGATATATAGCTTGAATAGGTAATAATGTGTTAGGAACGTTATAATAATCCATGACTAATTTACTAGGAAATATTCAGCAATTACTCTTTGACCAATCTATGTCCACTTCGATGTAAATTAGAGTCTATTCTTTCAGTGCCTTGAGAATGGAACAGACCTAGGTTCTATTACAACCTATTTATAAGGCAGGTGACCTGGTCCTCTTCCAAGCTACCCAATTATAAGGCAGGTTGTCTTCAAAACTTAAAAGACATGTTCAAAGATATATTGATATGAGAATTGTACTTTACTAAATCGTGGTGACATAATTTGAGTCATATTTATAGGGTTTTGTACTCTTTTCTAGAAAGTTCAAGATTCTGTTGAATGGTGTTGTCATTGATGTCAATGTCAGTATTTGAACGCTTTAAATATACATCATTGGATTACAATAATAGGAAGTACCAATGGACAAGAAGCCTAGAAGAGAGGGAAAGGAAGCCCAAGTCTTGACGCCCCGCACTTGTTGGGGTATATGAATGGGAAGAACTGTGATTTTAATTGCCACACCATCATCATTTGAGTGTCCTTGTCATGTTGTTTCCAATGATAGGTGGCATGTCACATGGTTCCTCTCGGTTAAAGAGATATGCCCCTTAGAAGAAATTGGACCCCATTGTCAAGGTCAATTGGGTTGGCTACCATTAAAAATATTTGGTTAAAAGGAGGTTATAACAACTTCCATTGTTAGTTGAAGTCGACTGCCTAAATGGGCCATAAATCTCAATATTTTTATTAAAGAGTATGGAGCAACATTTTTCTATTCAATGATTATGAGGAATTTTTTTATTAAAGAATGTGCATGGTTATATGATTACATGGTCATATGGTTGCATGGTTATATGGTTATGAGGCTCGCAATTGGTCATCACTATGAATTTTTGGACTGTACCACGTCAGCTCACATACCCCTCGGACCATCTAATAATGAATATATATATATGTGTGTGTTTGTATATTTGTTCGCTAAAGAAGTGTGCAAGAAGATCTTGTTGAAAACACACATTTTTTGTGGCAAAAGATTGATTGTTGCTCTGATTTGAGGTCTCTTAGCTCGATTGATCTGCGACCCTATCTTGTTGATATTCTTGGCCAAAGTAAGCTGAGGTTGTGGATAGCAAAACGAAGATAATGTGGTTTGAGTACCTATGATTTGAAGACGATTCAATCAAAGAAATTGTTTCTATTTGTTTTATTGTTTTGGTATAGGTATAAATGGCAAACTCGTGATTTGAACACCACAGTAGGGGATGTTTTGGCGTATAGGAATGCTTAAGTTAGCTGCAATATCAAAAGCTCCCATGAATAAAAGCTATTGAACATAGCAGATGCTTGAACTGTGTTTAAATCTGAGAATAAAAGTCTTACCTGGTTGTGTGAATGATGGACACAACCTCTTTATTCATGCGTTAATGATGTTTCTTCCAGTGCGATTGATGATAAAGGCTGTGGATAGATCGACTTATCTAGCGCAATAAGTATGCAGTCAAGTAGTTTTGGTTGCATTGATCAAGGCACGTAGTTGTGCGTTTGCATCTTTGATCGAGTGCCCTCCTGCAACCACATAACCTCTTTATTCATGCGATAATGATGTTTCTTCCTGTGCGATTGATGATAAAGGCTGTGGATAGATCGACTTATCTGGCACGATAAGTATGCAGTCAAGTAGTTCTGGTTGCATTGATTAAGGCACGTAGTTGTGTGTCTACGTCTTTGATCGAGTGCCCTCCTGCAACCTCGACCTAGAATTCTCGGCCCTGTAACAGCTGCAAAAACCCTAAAACCTTCACACGTGTGGACATAAATGGATAGAAATCATATCTTCTTCCTTTGGTTGGATTTTCTCCTTGTCTTCTAGTCTTTTGCGCTCTTCTTTTCTTGCTTGAGATCGAACTACAAAAGTGTATATCCAAATGAGTTGAATCTCCTTCTATATATGTGCTTACCATGAGGTCAAATAGCCTTTTCTAGGTTGAATTTTCACTGGTAGGGCCGACTTGAACTTGGAGGCTTATTTTGACTTTCTAGAGTCGAAATAAATTCTTTTACAAGTTACAACTTGCCCAATAGGGTCTTATACAAAAGATATTGACTCTCTTGACTCGTGACAATAATTCCTATGACATGAAAAACCCTAGAAGCATGAAGAACATGCTTAACCTAGTTGACCAATCAAAAGGAGCATGAAACCCATGCTTGAAAATAATATTTTATTTTTTCTTTTGGTTGTTACATAAGATATACAAAATGACACGAGTATAATGACAATTATGAAGATCGAAACTGATTACATTTTCCAACACTCCCTCTTAACTAGTGAGGTATTCATAATTGTACAACCAGTACAAGGATATTGTCAAACTGAAGAGTTCTCATAAGAAGAGTCAGATTGGTAAGCCATCTTTAAGCATCAATATCGTAACCGACATGGTCAGCATAGTAAGGCCTTAACTAACAAGCTCTTCTTATATCAATGCACAATGCTGGGAGCATAGTTGTAGGAACTGTCCCCCCCTGAAGGATCTGGAGGTAGAACCGCGTCTCGTGTGGATCCGCCACCGATCCTTCAGCAGAACTGTGGATCGAAAAATCAGATCTGCGGTTTCGCCATTTTTTGGCGATTCCTAGAAAATTGGATTTGTGGGGGTTCGATCCTCGGTTCCTACTACCCGATCTTCGTATCCGGAAAGGGTCGGGTGCAGATCTATGGACGTTTGGGCGTCTATCCACAGCGGATTGTGAGTAGATCCAAGAGAAGTTGGACGGTTCAGACGGTTCCGCGAGGATGTTTTGTTCTTTTTTGTTGGAAATTTCGAACTGTTATGTGAGGAATTACACATTCCGAATACTCCCAAGGTGCCCCTTGATGCTCCCTAGACTCTTCCTAGATGCTTCCTAATGGTAATGTTAAATTCTTAAAGTAAAAGTGACATTCTCCTTTATCTTTCATTTCCATCATTCTTACTTAAATTTTTTAACATTACCATGAAATGACTCAGGATATTTGAGAATGGCTCCAACTTCATCAGACTTCATATGGAGAAAATATAATTTCATATCCCATTCAAAATTCAACAGACTTAACAGTTTTCAGGATCAATGGGATTGTGGCATTTCATTGGATTATATCATGTATGAGGGCACGGGATTGGCATTTAATCAAGAGCACCAAGCCCTATATGTACCCCAGTGTTGGTGTTGTTGATTGTTGAACTCCTTTGTCATGGCCTTAGCAATTATGTACCCTTCACTCAAGTCAAAATCATTGATCAGGCATGTTAAGCTTTCTCTACCATATTATAAGTCTTGGATTAGGTTGTGTCATCAAAATTAGGCAATGTTGACTAATATCCCTATAGAATTGAAGTAGAGGAAAAGGCTAGACAAGAGAAGAAGAGTCTAGATTCTAGATGGTTGATGCTGGAATAATTAATCATTGATGTACAATGGATGCCATATCTATCTTGATTTATGTAAAAATAGTCATGGTTTCATATTTTCTACAAGTAATTTGGTATTTTGGATTTTTTTCGAATATAAATGCAAATATATATATATATAGTAGAGGCTTCTGAGATGCTTCACTTCCTAGATTTTTGGGAAATGACGCTTCCACATTCCCACTTCCAAAAAACGTCCTTGCTTTTTGCAACATTGGCTAGGAGGCTTTACGTGAGACACTCACTACCTCTCAAGGTACATACCCCATCCAAACGTTCACTAGGTATGTCCTTCTAGGACTATTTGTTGAGCTTTTTGGTAGCATCGAATTTTCTCTAGCCTTGAAATTTGGAGGAGAGGCTAAGGCACATGAGATCTCCAAGACCCAGAAATCGTTTTGATAAATTCCACCTCGATGAGGAGTTATTAAAATAATTAATGTTTTTAATGGGTTCCTAAGTCTAAACATAAGAAAATAAAAATATTAATGGGTATTAATAAAGATAAGGGTGAGAAGCTTCTAAGAGACGAAGATCAAGACTGTTTTAATCTTAGCCGTTGATTAGAGATTTAATCTCGGCCATTGATCCATCAACAGGAAAAGTATAAGAGAAGACTTGAAGATCATTTGGAGATACAATGACAGATACTTAGTATCTCTAGGAAAATCGATTCTCAAGTAAAGGAGATCGATTTCAGAGGGAGAGTTGCAGGGTGGAGGAAGAGGAGGGCATCAGCAGCAAGCAATGACTGAGGAAGGTGTGGCATAGGGACAATGGGAGACAATGTAGAGAGAGATGTAGTTTAGAGGAGAGATGCAACCCTCACGCAGGCTGACACAGAGGGACGTAAAGCCACATAGAGTGACGCAAAGGTGATGCAGGAGTGGGAGCAGGGTTTCCAAAGTGTCAGAAAGTCTCAAAGAGAAATTCTCAAGTGTTTTCTTTTAGTTTCTCTGTAAAATCATTCCTCGTAAAAGCAATTGTTGCTGAAGATTAATAAAGTCCTCGTGCTGCACCGGTTTTCTCGCATTGGGTTTTTCTGGGGACAATTGTCCAAAAACAACTGTGTTGATGTGATTGGTTCTTGTGCATGTATTTTTCTCTGGGTAATTGTGTGATAACTGCAGTAGAATTTATTTTAATATTTGCTGAAGGGATTTCGTAAATAACTTATTGTGAATAATAAGTAGGTGAAATGAATTAGTTGATGCAGTAGAATTTTAGTTTAGAAATTTTCACATGGTATCTGAGCAGAGATCTGGCAACACGAAAGGAAAATCAACTATGGGTCAAGAGCATGATGTAGAGGCGTCCACTCAAGGGTACTCGCGTAGATTTCCAGAAGAATGCCCAAGGGACATGAATTACGATTATTCTATGTTAGCTTCTAAATTGGAAGAAGAAGTCGCTTTCTTAGCAAGCTTTGCCTCCTCCGAGGTTTGGTATATAGACAATGGAGCTTCCTGGCATATGACAAGAATCCGAGATAGTTTTTTAGATTATCAGGAAGAAAGAATGATTTTTCAGATTACAATGGGAAATAAGGCAAAGTGTATTCCAATAGGAAGAGGTACTGTGGTCTTTCAAACCGAAGTAGGAGAGTGTCTTCGAGCAACCAATGTGCTACATGTGCCAAGATTGGGGATGAACTTACTCTCCGTATCTCGACTTCAAAACAAGGGCTATGACATTTTCTTCATTAAGGAGAAAGTATATGTCAAACACCTGAGTTGGAAAAAGAAGGCTCAGATTGGAATCAGAAGTGATAGGTTGTACAGGTTGTAGCTAGAATCACCAATGGCATTGATAGGCAGTAATGGAGACAAAGATTTCAATGAACTATGGCACAGGAGGATGGGACACTTACACCATGGGGCTTTGAGAATTCTTAGGAAAATAATATCAGGAGTTCCAGAACTTAGTACCGAACGAGATGATGTATGCAGAGGGTGCGCTCTAGGAAAGTATGCCAAACCAACATTTTCCAGAAGTAACAATAGGGCTAAGTGTAAGGCTTGTTATTGTAATTTACAAATATTTCTAACAATATATGCCTGTTTATTTAAATTCATTTCTATCTAAATTCATTTCTAACATACTGTATTTATAATTGCATAAAATTTCATTTCTAGCAGAAGATACAGAATATACTTTCCAATTTTATGACTAAACAAGTCAAATTAGACATATGTACTTTCTTGGTTTTTCTGAGTTGGTGTCGATTCCTGGATGATGTTGTTCTCCGAATACCAAACCAACCAAATTCCTCCCAGCCTGTCTGGGATCGGTCTTTCCGGACCCCAAACCCAAAAGGCTTCAAAAGTGAAACCTTTTGGCCCCCGTGCCCAAAACCTCCAAGAACAGGGCTCAATTCTCCTAGATCTATATCTGAAATCCGGAGCCCCAAAGCTCATTCGTTATTTCACATTTCTCTCCTAGTTGTGATCTTCTAACTGCCCTTGTGCCAAAAGTTTTGAATATGTAAACTGAACACTTAGTGTTAAATAGGAAAACTTTCTTATGTTTATTGGTTATAATTCCAACTATATGATGGTAGCCACTAAGGTCCAAGTGTTTGAATTTAGCTCTGATACCATATGTAAGGCTTGTTATTGTAATTTACAAATATTTCTAATAGTATATGCCTGTTTATTTAAATTCATTTCTAACATACTGTATTTATAATTGCATAAAATTTCATTTCTAGCAGAATATACAGAATATACTTTCCAATTTTATGACTAAACAAATCAAATTAGACATATGTACTTTCCTGGTTTTTCTGAGTTGGTGTTGGTTCCTTGATGATGTTGTTCTCCGGATACCAAACCAACCAAATTCCTCCCAGCGTGTCTGGGATCGGTCTTTCCGGACCCCAAACCCAAAAGGCTTCAAAAGTGAAACCTCTTGGCCCCCGTGCCCAAAACCTCCAAGAACAGGGCTCAATTCTCCCAAATCTATATCTGAAATCCGGAGCCCCAAAGTTCATTCGTTATTTCACATTTCTCTCCCAGATTCTCCATTTGCTTCCTTCCCAAATTTCCATCCCGCAATCTCCATACAACTCTGCGCCGCCCCCCCGCCCCCACCCTTTTTTTTCACTTCTCCTTTTAGATTTTTTTATATAGGAAAAAATCCTTCCCTCCGAAGAAATCCCACCCTTTTTTCCTCCAATCAACCTTGCCCTTATCTTTTAAATTCTCATTATTTCAGTCGGTTATCTTTATTGTACATTAAATCATATTTTTATTTAAATATATATATTAAATGGTATTTTGATCTTTATCGTTTCAACTGACTTTGGGAAGAGGAGGATCTTTTAAAATACCTTAACATGACTTGCCAAAGGATAAGTTAATTAACCTTGTGCCCTATTAATATTTATTTATTTATTATTTAATTAAAATGTTATTAATGAAATGAAATTAATATATTATAGATAAGGTATTAATTAATTCTTTTACTATTTAATTTATTTCCCATACATAGACACTTCATATAATTAAATTGGTATGAATACTACTACAGTACTTTCAATAATTAATTCATTTTTCTTTTACTTGGGAATTTTCATAATAAGTTAATATGCATACTAGCGCAGTGCATGCAATGCATGCATATGTAGCTATCATATGCATGCCTCGTATACATGCTAATATTTTTATGTTACTTGTAAGTTGAAATGGGTCGTTACACTAAGAGTGTGCTAGGATTGATACACTCAGATATCTGAGGACCGATGTCCACAAAAGCTCTTAGTGGTGCCGAATACTTCGTCACCTTCATTGATGACCATTCCAGAAAGACTTGGATCTACTTTCTGAAAACCAAGGATGAGGTTTTTGGTCGATTCAAAGAGTTCAAGGCTCCAGTGGAGAATCTGACAGGAAAGAAGATAAAAGTGTTGCGCTCAAACAATGGTGGAGAGTATATTGACAAGGAATTCACTGATTTTTGCGCTAAGGAAGGCATCAGAAGAGAGTGGACCACTCCCTACAATCTGGAGCATAATGGAGTAGTAGAAAGGAAAAACAATACTATTTTGGAAGCAGCTAGGGCAATGCTGTATGATTAGGATATGCCTAAATTTCTGTGGGTAGAAGCATGCAGGGCAACAATTTATGTCCAAAACAGGACTCCTCATAGGGCATTGGGCAAAATCACTCCGGAGAAGGTCTTCATAGGGAAGGCACCTGAAGTCAGTCATTTCAAGTTAGTTGGGAGTTTAGCATATTGGCGTATACCCGAAGAAAAGAGAAAGAAATTAGATCAAATTGCTGAGAAAGGATATCTTGTGGGATATAGCGAGAATGTTAAGGCATATAGAGTCTATCTTCCAGGGAGTAGGAAGGTAGTAGTTCGGCAGGATGTAAAGTTCACGGAGGACAGAGCTTTAAGGAAATCCTGAAAAATGCCTTCCAAGGAGCAGTTGAAAGGCGAGCTGTTGGTCAAACCACTTTGACCAGCAGAAACTAGTACCATAAATTCTCCCAAAGACAAAGCTTCAGAACAGGAGAAATCTCAGGAAGAGGAAGAGCTGATAGATGTGTTTACTACTAGTGGAAGAATGAGTCGGGAACTTCGACAAATTCTACGGGATGTAGAGGACTTTATTGGTGCACCCAGGAATAATAAAAGGGAGCGAAGACAACTAGATAGATACCAGGCCTTAGTAGCTCAGGTTGGGGAACCTCTTAGTTTTCAGGAGGCTGTTCAACATCAAGTATGGGTAGATGCTATGGTGGAGGAATACAACTCTATAATGGTCAATGATGTCTAGGAAGTGGTACCTAGGCCTCAGTACAGATAAATGGTAGGTTCGAGATGGATCTACAAGGTGACATATGTTGCAGACGACAATGTGGAGAAATACAAAGGCAGGTTTGTGGCTAAGGGGTATGCTTGGAAGTAAGGGATAGACTACGAAGAAACCTTTGCCCCAGTAGCCATGTATACTTCTATTAGAACTGTGATATCTCTTGCAGCACAGATGGGGTGGGAGATTCATCAAATGGATGTCAAGACGACATTCTTGAATGGGGTAATAGAAGAGGAAGTATACATTGAACAACCAGAGGGTTTTGAGACACATTAGAAGAAATCTCATGTGTGCAGATTAAAGAAAGCCTTGTATGGGCTTAAACAGGCACCTAGAGCATGGTACAGTCGAATTGATGGCTACTTGCAGAAGATGGGTTTCGTCAAGAGTGATGCAGACCCTAATCTCTACTATCTTATCGTAGAGAATGAGCCTCTAATCCTAGTGTTATATGTGGATGATCTCTTCCTGACAGAATCATCCAGGCTCATCAAAGACTGCAAGAAGAACTTAGCCACAGAATTCGACATGAAGGATTTGGGACAAATGCATTATTTCCCCGGGTTGTAAGTTTGGCAGCAGAAGGTTGAGTTCTTCTTTGGACAAGAGAGATATGCTACAAAGATCTTGAAGAGATTCAGGATGTAGGACTGTAGACCTATGGCTACATCAATGATCACCAACTGGAAGAAGATTGATGCATCGGAAGATAAAGACATTGATCCCACCTTGTACAGACAACTTATAGGGTCCTTGATGTATCTGGTCAATACCAGGCCAGACATTTGTTACGCTGTCAACACCCTCAGTCAGTTCATGGTGGAACTTAAGAGGGCGCATTGGGCGACAACCAAACATGTTCTCAGGTAGGACAGTCGAGCATGGACTATTGTACCCTAGAGGCAATGACATCAGGCTGAGTGGGTTCACTAACGTAGATTGGGCTGGAAGTTCAGTAGATTGGAAAAGTACAACTAGGTACTGTTTCAACATTGGATCAGGAATGACCTCCTGGTGTAGTAGGAAACAATAATCTGTGGCTCTGAGCTCAATAGAAGCAAAATATATGGCAACTAGCACAACTTCGTGCGAAGCCATATGGCTTAGAAAATTGCTTGTGAATCTATTTAAGAGAAGGATGGAAGCGACTAGGATTATGTGCGATAATCAAAGTTACATCAAGCTCTCTGAGAATTTAGTATTTCATGATCGGTCGAAGCACATTGATATCAGGTGTCACTTTTTCAGAGACTTTGTCCAACGAGGAGCAGTACAATTGAGGTAGTCCTACAGGAGAACATGTGGCAGACATCCTCACCAAGGCTCTAGGAAGAACAAAGTTTGTTTATTTCAGGGAGAAGATGGGGATGGTAAAGAATCCATTTCAGTAGTAGAAATGGATAAGTGTCAGGAGTTGCAGCGCAACAATTAGTAGTGGTAGTGCTATGGGTAGCATGATGCAACATCTTGAGAGGGAGCTGCAGTACAGATGCAACAGTGGCAGTGGCAGTGTCATGGGTAGCAATACAGGAAGCAACAATGCATGGGATGTGAGGCAGCAGGCCAATCATTAGCAAAGGTACTAATGCGGAAGATCAATGTGATGTTTCTATAGTGAAGCATTGCTAGAGCACATTCCTCATTAAGAAGTTGTGTTGATTTTTTTGGTAGCATCAGATGTGCTCTAGCCTTGCAATCTGAAGGAGAGGCTAAGGCACATGAGATCTCCAAGACCCAGAAATCGTTTTGAAAAATTCCACCCAGATGAGGAGTTATTAAAATAATTAATATTTTTAATGGGTTCCTAAGTCTAAACTTAGCAAAATAAAAATATTAATGGGTATTAAAAAAGATAAGGGTGAGCAGCTTCAGAGAGACGAGGATCAAGTCTGTTTTAATCTTAGCCGTTGATTAGAGACTTAATCTTGGCTGTTGATTCATCCACATGAAAAGTATAAGAGAAGACTCGAGGATCATTTAAAGATACACCAACAGATACTCAGTATCTCTAGGAAAACCGATTCTCAATTAAAGGAGATCGATTTCAAAGGGAAAGCTGCAAGGTGGAGGAGGAGGAAAGCATCAATAGTAGGCAGTGATTGAGGAGGAGGTGACGTAGGGACAGTGGGATACAACGCAGAGAGAGACACAACCCTCACACAAGCTGACGCAGAGGGATGTAGAGCCACTCAGAGTCACTGAGCCACACAAAATGATGCAGAGGTGATGCACGAGTGGGAGCAGGATCTCCAAAGTGTTAGAAAGTTTCAAAGGGAAAGTCTTAGGTGTTTTCTTTCAGTGTCTCTGTAAAATGATTCCTTGTAAAAGCAATTGTTGCTGAAGATTAATAATGCCTTAATCTACTGCACTAGTTTTCCTGCATTGGGTTTTTTCGGGGACAATTGTCCAAAAACAACTGTCCAAAAACAACTCTGTTGATGTGATTGTTTCTTGTGCATGTATTTTTCTTTGGGTAATTGTGTGATAATTGCAGTAGAATTTATTTTAATATTTGTTGAAGAGATTTCGTAAATAACTTATTGTGAATAATAAGTAGGTGAAATAAAGTAGTAGTTGCAGTAGAATTTCAGTTTAGAAATTTTCACACTATTCTTATCTTGGATTTCCAATCCTCAGAGAACATCGATCCTCTTCGACCACTCTTACCTGTCCAATCATAAAAGAATGTCTGTCTACTTCCTATCTTGGATCCTATCCTCAAGAAGTATCAATCTCAGATGCTTATCAAATCTTCCATTCTCCCTACCATGGCCTTCACTAGACGTATGACTATTAGTCCTTTCCTAGTGCATGACACATGATAGAAGAGAATACAATGTCCATCATAACTCCCTCTCAACCAGGGAGGATATCCTCATCCCCCCTTAATCAGGGAATAAATCCTCGCTACTTCATTAACATTTAAGGAGACTTCTTACTCCATCTCAAGCATAAAGGAGATTCCTTACTTCATTTCAATTGGGAAGTCATAACCACAAGCTCTTTAGCTTGTTTTCTTAAATGTATCAACTACTAGTACTTAATGGAGATCTTCAAGTTGTAGGTGCATGGCTCCTCATCATATTAAGTTTCTACCTTCCTGGATGTTATGGAGCC
This sequence comes from Pinus taeda, assembly GCA_000404065.3. Classification (NCBI taxonomy): domain Eukaryota; kingdom Viridiplantae; phylum Streptophyta; class Pinopsida; order Pinales; family Pinaceae; genus Pinus; species Pinus taeda. The sequence goes on from APFE031588777.1 coordinate 98,876, forward strand.
ATCCTCTTCCTTTAATGTCAATATCTACCCACCCATCACTAGTCTCGATCCTGAGCTGCTACTGAAGAAGCCTTCCTCGCCAAACGATGGAGGCTTCAATGATCCCCCATATGTCAACCCCAAAGTGAGATAGATCACCCTCTGCTATGGTACTGCTCCTCACTAGATGGACTAGCCTATCAACTAACTGAATCCCTGGATCCCCTAGCTAGAACTACTATAGCATAGCTCTAACAACTATTGGAATTCGTTTGTTCCTCGTCCCTAGTCCCTGGAAATGACACCATTATTTTTGGACAAAGGTCCCCGGAAAAACCCAATGCGAGAAAACCGGTGCAGCATATCCGAGGGTTTATTATTATTAAGCAGTAGCAAATTCTGAATACATCTTTGAATACCTCACGGGTTATTCAATTACAGAGAGAAATACTAGCAAAAATATTTGTGAGATTACCTCACACAATCATTGAGAAAAATCCCAGTTGATCTGGACACTGGATGAGGTGCCTTTGGCAGGCCATACATTGCCTTTGTGCAGTCCTCACGCAGTCCTTGCGTCAAGCCCTCTAAGCACTGCATCAGCCAGCCAACTGATCGATTTGCTGCCCGGAGTCACTGCTCTCAGCCTTCCGATTTCACATCCCGGTTCTCGGCTTTTGAAACTGACTTTGCCCAGCAAAATTTCAGACTCTTTCTCACCCTCTGCACAGCCTTTGCGTGGCCCTGCGTCAGCCTTTGCGTGAGAGCTATTGGATCACTCTCTGCCTCTATCTGCTGATGATTCTTCAGCTGAGAAAATCTCTCTCTGGATGCTATCCTTGCCCCTCAACTGCAAGAAATCTCCTCGATCAGAATTTCCTCTTGAGAACTTCTCACTTCAAAAATTCTATCTCTTGATCGCTTGGTGTGTCTTCCAAATGACCCACAAGCTCCCTTAAATAATCTTCTCATTGACATTCAATGGCCTGGATTAAAATCTAATCAATGGCTAAGATTATTTTAGCTTAATCCTTGTCTTCTTCCAAAAGGTACACCCACAATTAGATTAATACCCATTAATATTTTTAATTTCCTAAGTTTAGACTTAGGGTCCCATTAAAAAATATTAATTATTTTAATAAAATCGTTTTTGGCTGAAATTTCCCAAAATGCTTTTCGGGTTCTTTGGAATACATGTGCTCAAGCCTTCCTGCAAAATTTGAGGCCTAGAGCACATTCGATGTTATCCCAAATCAACACTTGCTCTTAGTGAGGAATGTGCTCTAGCAATATATGCTGCTGCCTAAGCTGCAGGAAATGTTGCCCAGGGGTCCGTTTTCGGCCGAAAACGAAAAGGAAACTAGGAAACTCTTATCGTATGACCTGGAAACTCGTTTCTGGTTGTACTGGCCTGTTTCACGTTGGGGAAACATGGTCAGTACGGTCGGAAACGAGTTTCCAGGCTGTACGATGGAGTTTCCAGTTAACACTTGTTTTTTTTTTTTTTTTTTTTTTTTTTTTAATTTTTCGCTTCTAATTTTTTATTAGGCAACTAAAATATCTTCTGGATGCTTCTAGATGCCTCTCTCAAGTTATGAAAAGGAGGATTTTTTTGAGTGGGGCAGCCTAATGTTCAAGCCTATGTTGAAATTTGGTACCGGAGGACAGGTGGTTCCCTAAGGCTTTGATCTTTGGCCTAGGGAAAAGTGTTCAAAAGAATTTAATTTCTCTCCTAAAGTAACTTTATAATTTTTATAAAGTTAAATCTAATTTAAAAGTGACTTTAATAAAGTTAATGTAAAATTAGAAATGAAAAGTGACTTTGGAAATAAATGACTAAGTGGGTCTTTATTAAAGTGGGGTGAGTTAAAAAAATAAAAAGTGAGATTTAAATGAGCTTTTAATCTCAGCCTTAGATCTCAATCTATTTCAGCCATTGAATTTAGAGATTACCCAAAAGTCACTTAGGATTAGATTAAAGGAGGAAAATGAGGCAAAAGGTCATTCATTCTTTCATGAACAGATTGAGAGAGAGAGAGCAAGAGAGCAAGGGAGATTTCTGGACAAGGAGGAGAAGGAGACAGTAGCTTGGCACACATTCCAAGGAAGTAGTTGAGCAGATTTGTACAACTGATTTAGCACACAGTGAAAGGCTGATTTTGGCACGATTTTCTAGAAATCCGTACAGTTGGTTTGCACAGAAATCGAGTGGTTTGCACAAAAATCAAGGAGCAGTTTGTTTGTTTGTTTTTTTTTTGTTTTGCATGCAAATCGAGGTTCGTACAGCGCATTTAATGCAGGCTGTACAACAACATTAAGGCTGAAAGTGGGCACAAAAATTGAGGAGGCCGTACAACATTTATTGCTGTGTTGTTTGCTGTAATTTCCAGTTTGTTGTGAGGCACGGGAAAAGAGATAAGTTGTAAATTTGCTTGCTGATTTTTTGCTGAATATTTCTCGCTGTAAAAAAGACATTTTCAGAAATAAAGAAGAGCTCTCGAACTGGTTTTCCTCAAAAGTTGTAGGGGGTTTTTCCAGGGTCACATTGACCAAAAATCACTGTGTTCAAATGTGTTAAATAACTGTTTGTACCTGCTGATTTTTTATTTCTGCATTTTTCAGCATTCTATAAAATTTCCAGAATTTGTGTTTTCAGCAAAAAATTATTTTTTCAGTTGTTGAATGTATGGATATGGGAAAGGGCATTTAACTATATGGGAGAAATAAGGTGACACTGAAAACTGGGGTGGGAAATGAAAAAATTCTACATGGTATCAGAGGTTGAGTGCTAAAGTGCAATTTGGGACAACAAGGAGGAAAACTACAACCTGCTGATTTTTCACTGAGAAAATTCCAGCAAGCTGATTTTTCATAAACAACAGTTTTATCTTTACTACAATAGTGCTATTTTTTCAGTTTTAGGACATCAGGATGTCATTGGGATTGAGGGTGGAGGATAGGCTGGATGGGCATACAAATTACAACGTTTGGAAAGAGAGAATGCAGAGTATCTTTGAGGAGGCAGAAGTCTGGGATATCATGGTGCATACCATACAGAACCCTGTTGTTGTGCCTACTGATGCTACTCAGTTGGCTGAGTATAATAAAAAGAACAACAA